>JAJPUD010005455.1:0-12399 GCA_023553655.1 Myrmecobius fasciatus
TCCCTCCCCTCTTTCTCTCAATTATATTAGGTTTTCTTTGCCTCTTTAAGTGATTTTACCTTGTTTTTACCTCCTTATTTTTTTAGATCTTATTTTACCACTTTTTCCCTCTTTTCCCCAGTATGACAACCTTTTCCCCTCTAGTTCTCTTTTTCCTATTATCAAAGTAATATCTAGTTAATTATACCCCCAAACTTTAAGTATCCCCCTAGTAAAAATAAAGTTCTCAAGAGTCCTTTCCTTTTTACCTTTTTATGAATCTCTTGAGTTCTGTGTTTAGGTGTCGAATTTTTTGTTCAGATTTGGTCTTTTCATTAGAAATAGGTGAAATTCACCTATATCATTGAATGACCATCTTCTTCCCTGGAGTAATGCTCATTCTAGCTGGATAGGTTATTCTTGGTTGTAATCCAAGTTCCTTTGCCCTTCAGAATATCTGGTTCCAGGCCCTTTGATCCTTCAGTGTGGAGGCTGACAGATCCTGTGTGATTCTAATTATTGATCCTCGGTATTTGTATTGTTTCTTTCTTGCTGCTAGCAGAATCTGTTCCTTGGTGCTATAGACCCGAAATTTAGCCACGATATTCCTTGGGGTCTTAATTTTGGGGTGTCTTTCAGGAGGTGATTGGTGAATTCTTTCAATGGTGATTTTGCCCTTTGATTCTACAATCTCAGGGCAGTTTTCTTTCAGGATTTCCTGGAAGATAGTGTTTAGATTCTTTTTTTGATCATGGCTTTCAGGAAGTCCAATAATCCTTAGATTGTCTCTCCTAGATCTATTTTCTAAGTCAGTTGTTTTTCCTAGGAGATATTTCATATTTTCTTCTAATTTTTCATTTTTTTGTTTTTGTTTGACTGATTCTTGAAGTCTTATTGAGTCATTCACTTGCATTTGTTCAATTCTTATTTTTAAAGTGTTGTTTTCTTCAGTTACCTTTTTAAGCTCCTTTTGTAACTGTCCAATTTGTTCATTGCACTCTTTTTCCACTTCACTAATTTTATTTTTCAATAAATTGGTGTCTTTTTCATACCTCTTTTGCAGGGCATCATATCCTTCTTGCAAGATATTGTATCCTTCTTGCACTGATTTCAGTTTATTTTCCCATTTATCTTCCAGCTCTCTTTTGAGGTTCTTTATGCAATCTTCCAGAAAGGCCTTTTGAAAAGGGGACCAGTGATGTTCCTTGCTGATTTTCTCTGGAGTTTTGTCTAAAGGAACCTCTGGATCTGGGGTGATCATCACTTCTTTCTCTTTATAAAAGCTGTGTATGGTGAGAGCTCTCTTTTGCTTCTTCATTTTTTTTTTTTAGACAGTGTGGATATCTCTTTAAGGTAGGAAAAAAAAACTTCGGCTGAAAAAGCTTTGCCCTGGGGCACTTCGGCGAATAAACTTAAGGCTAGGACTAAGTCCGAATTACTCCTTAAACAAGGCCAATCTGCCAGAACCCCTGCCCCCAATCAGGGTAGAGTGTCCCAAGTGCCTCAGATAAACTCCAGGTGTTTGGAATTTGGAGTTTGGAGTTTGGAATTTCTGCCAGGATGAGCTGAGCTGAGTCCCACCCTCACTTCCAGCCTACACAGGAGTCGTCTATTTATCTCTCTGTCTGAGTCCGACTAACCTGATATGAAGTTATCCAGAGAGCAGTGTCCAAATATTTCTGAGTTCGTTGACTTGAAGATCAGTTCAGAGGCTTATTTTATTGTTGATTTGAGAGAAGATCGGAGGAGAGGCAGAAAGTCACCTTTTCACTCCGCCATCTTGGCTCCGCCCCTCCACCATTTGCAATTTAACATCTTTATTTTCCCATCCCATCACATAACATTTGATCCATCACTCCCCTTTAGTTGTATATCTTCCAGAATGGTGTGCAGTGTGTCAAAAAATCTGTGGTTTTAATGGGGAGGAAACTTTCTGGATCCTTCTATATCTTAAAATCCTACTTCATTTACTGAGGCTTAGAAAGCTTAAATGACTTTTCCTTCAGTTACATAGGTAGTAATTAATTAACCAACTAGCAAGGAATTACATAGCACCTCTTATGTGCCAGGGTCACTGCTGGGTGTCTGAGACACACACAAAAAAGGCCAGACAAACTTTGTTGTTAAGGAGATCAGCATAGTATTAGAAGAGGTATAATTTGTTCACAGATTATTAAATACAAGATATATGCATACCTCAAGAATATAAAATAAATATCAGAGACAGGGTTTGGAGCCAAGTCTTCTTAACTACAAAGACAACTTCTATCCATCATACCACATTGATTTTCATAATTTGTAATAGCTACTCAATAAAGCTATTGAATTGACCCATAACCTATCTAAATACTTCTCTAAGTACAAAAATAACTAAAATACAAAATAAATTTCAACAAATTAGTGAAAGATGCATGTAACTTAAAAGGAAAGTATACCATTGATCTTTAGTGTGAGCACCTAGTATTTTATAGAACTGTCTTTTCTTTGTATTCTCAATATTTACTGAATTACTACATTCAATTGAATTATTAGTTAGAGCTATTATTCTGAACAAATAGTGGTTGTCTAATTAGATCATGAAGGATCATCTGTTATAAACAAAAAGTAGGAGCACCCATTACTTGCATTTTATTTTGATTCAGTCATCTGGTCTGTGAGCATAATATCCTTACAGAAATTACTTTATTCATTTGTTCAAACATTTGTTAAGTATCTATTATGTGCAAGTCTCAGTGACAAACAGAATGGAACACTATCATGAATGAGGCAAGATCAGTATGATTAAGAGGTTTATAATCTGGTAAGTCAGGTAAAACATGTATATAGATCAATACAAGGTAAAATGCTACAAATGCATAATTGAAGTTGGAATTCTGGAAGTTTAGAAATGGAAGAGAGGAGAGACTACTTCCTGCTAGTCTAAGGAGATTGGAAATTAGAGAAAGTTCCAGAATAGAGGAGATATCTCAACTAGATCTAAAAATTCACTTTCAACAGAGAGAGAAGGAAAAGTATCCATCCTAGGAGTGGGTAACAAGATGATGAGAAAACATGCAAGGAAAAATATCAAATATATAAAAATTACAATGTGAAATAGCTCATTTTATGTACAGTGGAATATTAGGCACAAGGAATTTTAATTTGAAATAAATCTGGAGAGATAATAAGGACCATTCTATAGAAGTCCTTGAAAAAGAAGTCTAAATTTCTCTTATAGGCAATAGGGAGATAATGAATATTCATAAGTGATAGAATGAGAACATTGGGATGTATTTAAATAAAGTAATGTTATACACATAATAAAGACCAATCAAGAGGTTGTCAAAATATTCCAAGCTACAGGTAATGAGTGCCATAGTCTTGAGGGTGACTGTATGAAAGGAAAGGAGGAGACAGATATGAAAGATACTATAAAAATAGAATCAACCTTAGGATAAGGAGAGAGAGGAATTCTAATTGATTCAAAGAATTCCAAGAAGTAGCTGGCAGAGAGAAATTGAGGCTGATTGTGAGGTATTTTAATCTATGGAACAAAATGACAAAAGAAGGAATAGAAGAAAGTCCACTTCCAAGCTGTATATAAAATAAGAGTTTACTTCACATTCTGGCCTTGGTGGTTGACTCAGATTGAAAACTGATTTCTTTATTTTCTTAAAGGGAAAGATTTCAAATAGTTGGTAAAGTCATTACATGACAAGATAAGAAGATATATCTTGTACTATAGCATCATTCATAATCTGAAAGCAATAAACAAATTATGCTTCATCCTGTTGAGTCAGAAAATGAACTACTATTTTCCATCAGATATTGAAATACAGACATTTCTCAAATTATTGATAAAATGTTTAATTTAATGAGTAAAAATCACCTCATAATTTCTTCATACATTTTTCATTATCCATTTTTATATCATTTTAATCCCCAAATATGTGCCTTCTCTCTAACCATTGCAAACAAAGAATTTAAAAAGAGAGAAAAAAAGCAATTCAGCAAAACCAATAAAAAAAGCAATTGAAACTGACGTATGTAAACAACATACCACTGCCATAGTCTCCTACTTCACCAAAAAAGAAAGGAAGGCTCATGATAATTTCTTATTGATTCAAATAGATTTTATTTTTATTTTTTTTATTAAAAGCTTTTTATTTACAAAACAAATGAGTGATTTTTCTACATTGACCTTTGCAAAGGTTTTTTTTTTGTTCCAAGCTTTTCCCCTCCTTCCCCCCACCCTCTGCCCCTAGATGACAGGTAATCTAATACATGCTAAATATGTTAAATTATATGACAAATCAATATATGTATACATATCTATACAGTTATCTTACTGCACAAGAAATATCAGATCTAGAAAGAGAGAGAGAGAGAAAAAAAAAAAAAAAAAACAACCTAAGAAGGAAAACAAAATGCAGGGAAATATTCACAAAAAGCATTAGAATGCTGTGTCGTGGTTCACGCTCAGTTCCCTCAGGCCTCTCTCTCTGGATGTATATGTCTATCTTCATCTCTGAACAATAGAAACTGGTGTGAATCACATCATTATTGAGGAGAACAATGTCCATCAGAATTGATCATCATATAGTCTTGTTGCTGTGTATAATGTTCGCCTGGTTCTGTTAATTTCACTCAGCAGCAGTTCATGCAAGTCTCTCCAGGCCTCTCTGAAATCATCCTGCTGGCCGTTTCTTACAGAACAATAATATTCCATAATATTCATATACCATAATTTATTCAGCCATTCTCTAATTGATGGGCAGCCTTTCAGTTTCCAGTTTCTTGCCACTACAAAAAGAGCTGCCACAAACATTGATTCAAATATATTTTAAAAGTAGTTCCAAAAAAAACTATGCAGATTCTGATATTATAAACATATAGTACAAAATAATAGTTTGGGTTAAAAAAATTTTGGGGAAGGGTTTGTTTGTTTTGTTTAGGAGAGGGCTTTCTTTATACTTGCTTTTCATTTGATTATTAGAACGATTATTTAAAATAGTTGATCCAATTTTCAAAGTATCTGGTAGTGAAAGGATGCTATGTTTAATCTCCTATTTTTTCATGTAAGGGCACAGAATTAGCCTTCAGCAAATCCTAGCACTTTCAAGAACAATGCCCTTGAGAGGTTCCTTTGAATATGCTCAGTGGTAAGTGAGATTTATTTATGGCAGAAAATTGGAAAAATGCCATTTCTAAGTTTTGTATAGTTTTAAATCATAGAGTCATAAAATTTCAGAGCTGGCAGAGACCTTAAATATCATCTATTCTAACTCCATTTTTCTTTTACACTTGAGGAAACTGAGTCCAAAGAGATGAAAGAATATGTTTACATCTGTGATGAAAGAATGAAAACCTAAAAATAGAACTTTATTTTTACAGAAATATCTTTATAGGCCTGGTATCAGGCTGAAGGGTAATAGTTTTAACAGAATTTTGATAACTTTATTGTTACTAAATAAAATGGCAATGACATTTTCCAAAAAAAACAAAACAAAACAAAACAAAAAAAAAACAGGATAGATTACCAAGATAAAGTCAAAATGGTACATGAAATAGATATAAAAGAATATATCATAAGAAAGAAGACCTTAGAACACATTATCTATTAGACTTTTGGATAGGAGAACAATTTATGAATAAACAATTAGAGTTTATCAACATACTTATTTAATATATATTTACATATGTATGTGGTTTTTTTCCACAATAAAATATAAACTCCTGAAGGGCAGGAACCAATTTTTTTTTAGTAGTGAATGATACCTCATTGGCACTTACTAAGTGTTTGCTACTTATTGATTAACTATAAGTACATATGCATTATGCTCCCTAATTTGTTTTATCAAATTTAATTGCCCATATCTTATAAAAACCACCATAAAAGCAAGGCTTTCTCCTTTAAGGATTCTCTATACCTTATGGAACCATGTAATTAGACTCAGCAAATCAGACTCACAGTTCACATCATAACAATCATGTATGTATGTATGCATGCATATATGTATATTATATTCCTACACACATACCTATATACAATATAATACATGCATATATGTGTATGTTATATGTTTATGAGTATACATTCATGTACATATTTATACACATCATCCATGATGACCATATACAATAGAGGGAATAAGTTCATTAAATATGTCTTAGATATCATCTGAAACTCTGAAACTGTTGGCCATCCTTTAATGAACCCTTTGCAAATGCATTTTCTAGGACTAAGTAAGGCTAGCTGACCACTGATAATCAGCATTTGTGGTATGATTGAAAGAGCTTTGGAATTGGGAGCCAGAATATCCAGTTATGATGAGCTCTCTCACTGACATATAAGCTTTGGGAACTAGTTTCTTAATTTGAAAAAAACAATTTCAGAGTTAATTGTGAAACAAAATATCTTTTGAATCTCAAATCATTGATCAAATAAAATGTGTCTATAATGCTTTGTGAATAAAGTGTTATGTAATTGTCTTCTATTATCATTAAGTAAAAGTAAGTTTTTGTGGTTGTTTTTATGAAAACAATAACCACCATAACAATAATAATATAACTTGTATGAATATTGTGCCTTAAGGTTTTTCAAAGTACTTTATGAATATTATTTCACTTGATGCTCACAACAATCCTTTGAAGTAGTTGCTTTGATTATAGTCACTTTACAATCCTCAAATTAAGGCATCTAGAGCAGAAGCAACTTAACTAGAGTTAGTAAGTGTCTGAAACTGGATATGAACTCAGAGCTGCCTTACTCCAGGTTCACTGCTCTATCCACTTGGCCGCGTAAGTCCCCATAAATATACTTCCATTCTACACTACTGTATAGACCTGGCCACAGTTTCATAAAGAACAATAGGCACATGTAATGATCAACAAATACTTTCTCATTGAGTGAAACATATTTTTGAGATCTAAAAAGATACATTATAGATCAGCCATCATTTTCTATTGATATGGACTCCTAACACTGGAAGAAATGTTTTAAAAAAATGTAATCTAGCTTCCCTCTGGGCATAGGACAGTGAACCTTTATATTTAGTAAAACTTATACATAAAAGATTTATGTGACAAACACTCTACATTCAATGGATGCAATTAGGAGTAGCTTTAAAAAGTCATCCTTTAGCCTCCAATGACAAAAAATCCAAAAATGTTCTATCATGAATTACTGTAAAATACTACATTTAAAACCACCTGTGTTAAATTTTTTACCACCTCACCACAAACTCTCTCTGACTATAATCTAAAGAAATGTACAATGGTCATTACCTTCCTATGACCATTTAGGAGAAACAGAATATTGATTCAAAAGAGTTTTTAAAATCACTATGGAACTAAGATATCCAGATAAAAATAATAACAAGCATTTATATAGTACTTTAAGATTTATATAAAGAACTTTACAGGGGCAGCTAGGTGGTTCAATGGATAGAGCACCAGCCCTGACGTCAGGAGGACCTGAGTTCAAATCTGGTCTCAGACACTTTAACACTTCCTAGCTGTGTGACTCTGAGCAAGTCACTTAACCCCAATTGCCCCAGCCAAAAGAAAAGAAAAAAAAAAAAGAACTTTACAAAAGACTCATAATATCCCTCAGAGGCAGGGATCTCCATTTTACAGACTTACCCAGAGTCACATCTATGGATGAAGCTGAGTTTGACCTTGGAAATTTCTGCCTCCAAGTTCATACTTTATCTACTGTACCACCTAGCCATACTTTAGATCTGTACTATTTCTGTGTTTCCAGAAATATCTTTCTATATAAAAAATAGATGACCTCCATTGTAACACAGCAGAGATAATTTTATAACATTTTTGCATCCTTAGATTCCTTTAATTTATGGATTCTTAAGCAGTCTAATGAAGTGGGACTCTGTTTTCTTGAACCATCAAATCACCTGCATACTCCTGATCAATTTGGTGGGTTAGGAAAAGTAGTCCATCCTTCAGTATGAGCCCTTAAAATAATTTAGCTCATTTGAGCCTCACAACAAACTCATGAGCAAAACTCAACAAATGTCATGATTTTTATTTTTTGTTATTCAAACATTTTCCAGTTGTGTCTAATTCTTTGTGACCACATTTGGGATTTTCTTAGTAATGATAACAGGAGTGCTTTGCCATTTTCTTCTCCAGTTAATTTTACAGATGAGGAAACTAGGGCACAGTGTTAAGGGTCACACAGCTAGTAACTATCTGAGGTTAGATTTGAACACAGGAAGATGAATATTCCTGACTCTACCTCTGATGCTTCATTCACAGTCATCTAGCTGCCCAGATTTTCTTTTTCATAAATTCAAAATAGATTTTAAATAACCACAGTGAAGACAGAGTATGGTTTTATATTGTTAAAATATTTTTGAGAGTAATAAAAGGCCACACAGAGAAGTTTGGCAGGTAGACAGCCAGACTGTTCCACTGGTATACTCCTGATGTCAGAAATTGAGCAACATTTTCAGAGGCAAACATATGAGAACTTATTAGCTTATTAACTATTGCAAAGAATGGGCAAGAATGGATAGACTGCAATTTGCGTCACTATAAGGAACTTGTAAATCATTTAGATCCCAGATACACTGAAATATTACTGAAGCACTGAAGGAAATATAGTGGAAAAAGCATAAGCTAAAGAGTTTATTAAGGAGGAACTTGATTGTTATTTCCAACTGCTGTGTGGAATCTATAAGACCTTAAGAATGGCTTCCCTTCTCTTGGATTCAGTTTCTTTGTTTGTAAAATGAAAGATCAGAATTAATCTCTAAGATTCCTTCCATTTTTAAATCTATGACTAAGAAACTAGAATTTAGACAATTTTTAAAAATTAAAAATCTTCATAAAAAGGGATTTCAACTTCCTTCTGGCACACAACACTCACCTTTTGAGGTTTTTTCTTCAATGAATCAGACAGTGCAGGATTATTTAAGAAGACAATTGAACATCTGCATAGTGTTCTATGGGGTAATTGGTGTTTTTTCCTAAAATTGTGTTTTCAGTGGGAGGAGGAGTGGAGATATTAAGGAGCTTTGGACATTGGTCACAGATAAAGTTCTGGAGTATAAAAAAAAAATAGCATCACCATGTTACAAAATTTGCAACATCTTTTGGGAAAGTCTGTAAAAGTCAGTACTGATGTGCTAAGAAATAAAGAACTTTGAATGCCAAAGCCACAGCAGCTATTTCAGGTGATTTTCCATTCTTTCCTCTCCTTTCTCTTTATACTTTGAAGACCTGGCAGAAGGTTGTTCTTTTACTATGGTGATATCAGGAAAATTTCTGAGATCATTGAAATCTGGCTCTAGTCTGGGCATTTGCCCAGCAATTAAATATTCAGAGGTGAGATCAGTGGAGTTAAACTCCTTTCCCAACTATGCTTAGAATTACCTATAAAGTATATAAAAGAATAGTATTATTGATCTTCCTTCAAAATATGTGAGAGTGTATGTGTGTGGTATTTGCTTCCTCATCAATGCCTATGAAGCATTATTCAAGGCATAATAATTAAAATGTTCAAGCCATCATTAGAGTTCAGATGTGTATTCATCTCCTTTAGCTGTGTGTTGTGAGATTATACGGAGTATCTTCCTTTGCATCCAGCTACCACTACATTCTTCAGGATAATGTCAGATGTCCCTGAAATGCTGAGTCAGGAATCATAGCTTGATGGGAAAGCTTTTCTTCACCACACAGCCAGCAGTATTAGTGGCCAAAACAAATGGAGACTTTGCCAATTTCCTTTCTATTACTTTCAGTGACTTCAGAACTGTTTAAAATTTCTGAAAGCCACCTCCCTTCTCCTTTCTCTCTCTCTCTCTATTTCATTTTGTTATGAAACAGTGACATGCCATATAGCACATGAACAAAGGTGCTCATTTCTTTGAATTAGTTGGCGTCCTTGAAGTCTTGTGTTAATATCTTTTCCAAAGAAACTGATGATCCTAGGGGTCAGATGAGTGAGGAGTCCAAGTTATTATTTTTTAGGGTGAATCAAAAAGAAAAAGGCTGGAAGTTCTCCAGATGAGGTTTTAATAGAAGTGTCCTAATTTAAGATCTTTTGCTCACCAAAAAAGAAAAGAAAAGAAAAGAAATACTCCAAACAGTTGCATAAAAGGAGATATAAGGAAATTGAATGGTTACTCATCAAAGTTAAACTGTTGAAAATGCTAACCACAAAAGACTTTTATTATGTCTGCTCTATCCCAAATATATTAGTCTCATGATGTGACAAGACAACAAGATACAACAATAAAGACAATTATGTACATGTTGTGTATTGGCTTTTTGAGAAATTGCAATGTTCTGTTTTCTGCCTTGTAAATTTTAAAGTTATCCTCCTTTAGAGGAAGGACTATCATGAATAATTCATAGAAAGAGGATATAAGATATTAGAAATGGAAAACAGTTATTAAATGATTGAGTCAGTAACACTGGCAGTCCTGAATCAGTGGGAGTAATACAATGTACCCAGTTCTACACCAAAAGATGAAGCAACTCTCCACCACAAAATCAAAGATATTATTATAGCACTTTGAGTTCAAGTTATTTAGGTGTTTAGGCAGCAAGTCATTTAGCACAATGTTATGCAAAAGAGGAAGAACTTTTGTTGTTGTTGTTGTTGTTGTAAACACATCCAGACAAAAAGCAAATCTATTTGAAGGCATGTCTGTGCATGCATCAGGTGATCTTAGGTCATCCTATATCTTTAGTATTTCCCTAGCATTCAAATTCCAGACCTGGGTCAGCAGGATCCTACTAACAAGTGCAAGCACATAATAATTCCATTCTATTAACTGGTAAACTACAGTGGTCCCCTTGGATAAAATAGATTAGCCTTTATTTGACATTCAAAGTCTTTCACTCCTAGATCCAATGTACCTTCCCAGCCAGACTGTGGACAATTACTCTTCATGTTTGGCCTTTCTGTTCTTATCAATACACTATATTTCCATCTCTTATACCTTTGTCTCTGATCACTTCCTGTGCCTACAATGTACTACCCGCTCCTTCTTCCTCTTAAAATCTACTTTCTTTCCAAATTCACTTCAATAACTTCCCTGTATGAGAGCATTTTCTTACCTCTCTTCCAACATCTAGGCTTTTCCTTCCCCCTCATAATTTACCTTGTGCCTATGTATTTATTTTGTACATATTGATACATATACATACTTTCTTAATAGAATATCAACAATTTGAGATCAAGGATTTTTCTTTTTTTCTCTCCTCTTTGTATATATTAGATATTTCACAAATACTGTTGATTGAATTACAACAAAAGAAAAGAAAAATTTTGTGAAGTTCCTGCTATCTATAAAATGCTGTGCTATATATTGAGATATATAGATATAAAATGGGAAACAATTCCTGTCATGATGCTTATATTCTATTAGGTTCTTTTAGGAGATACACTGTGGTCTACCTAGTTCTCTAGGGCTCAGTATAAAACAATTTTTATACTTCTAAAATATTGCAAATACTTAAAAATTTGGAAAATATTTATGTATAGTAAAAAAATCTATCATAACTATTTCATTCTGGTTATGCAACTTCTTCTTGTGTGACCTTAGGCCAAGCACTTAACACTTCTAAGTCTCATTTTCCTTAAATATAAAAATAATTTATACTTGCTTATTTACTTGTAGATCAAGATTAATTAACCACATGGCAAGTTAAAGAAGATAGATTAAAGAATTTATATTATATAGAAAAAGTGCTTAACTTGGAGTAGATGGTTCTGGGTGTGAATATGTTCCATTCCTTACTATCTCTGAGTAATAGCTACTTTAAATGAAAACTAAGAGAATTAGACTAGATAACCTACAAGGTTCTTTCTAGGTTTAAATCTATAATCCTTTGAGACAGGAGCATCAAGGATTGACAGCTGAAAATACATTTTCCCTGTCCTCTTCCAAAAATGTTTATTGTAGATGCCAAAAGAGAGTATTTGAAAGGCAAATATAAGCAGGAATTCATCTTGACTTTAATATGCAGATTATTTTAAAAAGATGCAAAAAAGATGCAAGTTATTTTTCAAACTTTTCAGCTACATTTGACACTACTGTTAATGCTGCCCTCCGTTACCAATTTCCCAAATTTCAGGATGCTGTGCTTGTCAGGTTTCCTCTCTCTGATTGCTTTCATTTCATTTCCTTTCTAACCATCACTTCTTCCCTCATTAACCATTACATTTCCCCTAAGTCTTGGTTTGTCATACTCATTATCTACTTGTGGGCTCTCTTTCCAGATGGTAGAATATTATGAAGTCTGTTGCAGATCTCCTGTATTCTGACCAATCTCCAGTGATATCACCATCATTCATATCCCCTCTTTGACATTCTCTTTGCCCTGAGTTCTGAGTCATCCAAGTATGCTTTCATGGACCAGTTAAAGCCAAAAGGGAAACATAATCACATCACTCAGTTCTTGACC
>JAJPUD010005455.1:17399-28719 GCA_023553655.1 Myrmecobius fasciatus
TTCATATCCTTTGACCATTTATTGATTGGAGAATGGCTTGAATTTTTATAAATATGAGACAATTCTCTATATATTTTAGAGATGAGACCTTTATCAGAACCCTTGAATGTAAAGATGATTTCCCAGTTTATTACTTCCCTCCTAATCTTGTCTGCATTGATTTTGCTTGTACAAAAACTTTTTAACTTGATATAGTCAAAGTTATCTATCTGGTTTTCAATTAAGAGTTCCAGTTCTTCTTTGGACATAAATTTATTCCATCTCCAAAGGTCTGAGAGGTAAACTATATTACATTCCTCTAATTTACTTATAGTATCACTCTTTATATCCAGATCATGAACCCATTTAGATCTTATCTTGGTATGTGGTGTTAGATGTGGGTCAAGCCCTAATTTCTTCCACACTAGTTTCCAGTTTTCCCAGCAGTTTTTGTCAAATAGTGAATACTTATCCCAAAAGCTGGGGTCTTTGGGTTTATCAAAAACCAAATTGCTATAGTTATTGCCTAGTTTGTCTTGTGATTCTATCCTATTCCACTGATCGACTACTCTATTTCTTAGCCAGTACCAAATGGTTTTGATGACCGCTGCTTTATAATATAGTTTTAGATCTGGTACAGCAAGTCCACCATCTTCAGCCTTTTTTTTCATTAATCCCCTTGAAATTCTTGACCTTTTGTTTTTCCAAATGAACTTTGCTACTATTTTTTCTAGATCTGTAAGATAATTTCTTGGGAGTTTGATTGGTATGGCACTAAATAAGTAAATTAGTTTGGGTAGTATTGTCATTTTTATTATATTCGCTCGGCCTACCCATGAGCATTTTAAGTTTTTCCAATTGAGTAGGTCTGATTTGATTTGTGTGGAAAGTGTTTTGTAGTTTAGTTCATATAGTTCCTGACTATCTCTTGGCAGATAAATTCCCAAATATTTTATACTATCAACAGTTATTTTGAATGGAATTTCTTTTTGTATCTCTTGCGGCTGAACTTTATTGGTAATATATAAAAATGCTGATGATTTATGTGGATTTATTTTGTATCCTGCAACTTTGCTAAAGTTGTGAATTGTTTCTAGTAGTTTTTTAGTTGAGTCTTTAGGGTTCTCTACGTATATCATCATGTCATCTGCAAAGAGTGATAATTTGGTTTCCTCATTACCTACTCTAATTCCTTTAATCTCTTTTTCTTCTCTTACTGCCAAAGCTAACATTTCTAAGACAATATTAAATAATAATGGTGACAGTGGGCAGCCTTGTTTCACTCCTGATCTTATTGGGAATGGTTCTAGTTTGACTCCATTACATATGATACTTGCTGAAGGTTTTAAGTAGATACTACTAATCATTTTAAGGAAAAGCCCATTTATTCCTATACTCTCCAGTGTTTTTAATAGGAATGGGTGTTGGATTTTATCAAAGGCTTTTTCTGCATCTATGGAGATAATCATATGGTTTTTATTAATTTGGTTATTGATATAATTGATTATGCTAATTGTTTTCCTAATATTGAACCAGCCGTGCATTCCTGGTATAAATCCTACTTGGTCATGATGTATTATCCTGGGGATGACTTTCTGTAATCTTGTTGCTAAAATCTTATTTAAAATTTTTGCATCAATATTCATTAGGGAAATGGGTCTATAGTTTTCTTTCTCAGTTTTCTCCCTACCTGGTTTAGCTATCAGCACCATATCTGTGTCATAGAAGGAATTTGGTAGTACACCTTCTTACCCAATTTTTTCAAATAGTTTATATAGTATTGGGATTAATTGTTCTTTGAATGTTTGGTAAAATTCACATATAAATCCATCTGGCCCTGGAGATTTTTTCTTAGGGAGTTGATTAATAGCTTGCTCTATTTCTTTTTCCCGAAATAGGGCTATTTAAATAATTTATTTCCTCTTCTGTTAATCTGGGCAATCTATATTTTTGTAGATATTCCTCCATTTCATTTACATTATCAAATTTATTGGCATAAAGTTGGGCAAAGAAACTCCTAATTATTATTCTAATTTCCTCTTCATTGGAGGAAAGTTCTCCCTTATCATTTTTGAGACTAATAATTTGATTTTCCTCTTTCCTTTTTCTAATCAAATTAACTAAAGGCTTATCTATTTTGTTGTTTTTTTCATAAAACCAACTCTTACTTTTATTTATTAATTCAATAGTTTTCTTATTTTCAATTTTATTGATTTCCCCTTTAATTTTCAGAATTTCCAATTTGGTATTTAATTAAGGGTTTTTGATTTGGTCTTTTTCTAGCTTTTTTAATTGTAAGCCCAGTTCATTAATCTTCTCTTTCTCTGTTTTACTCAAGTAAGCATCTAGAGATATAAAATTACCCCTTATAACTGCTTTAGCTGTGTCCCACAAATTTTCGTATGTTGTCTCATTGTTTTCATTCTCCTGGATGAAATTTTCGATTGTGTCTATAATTTGCTCTTTCACCCATTCGTTCTTCAGAATTAGATTATTTAATTTCCAAATAACTTGTGGTCTATTTTCTCCTGGCCTTATATTACATGTGAGTTTTATTGCATCATGATCTGAGAAGGATGCATTTACTATTTCTGCTTTTCTGCATTTGATTTTAAGGTTTTTATGCCCTAACACATGATCAATTTTTGTATAAGTTCCATGAACCCCTGAGAAAAAAAGTATACTCCCTTCTATCACCATTCAATTTCCTCCAGAGATCTATCATACCTAACTTTTCTAGCCTTTTGTTAACCTCCCTAACTTCTTTCTTATTTATTTTGGAATTTGATTTATCTAATTCTGAGAGAGCAAGGTTGAGAATATCTCATTCTTCTAAAGAAAAAATTGAAAAGCAAAAAGATCAGACAATCCCATACATATCTATTTTAAATTATTCTAATAGAATATGCAAAACCTTATATTCTCTCATTTTAACTGAACAATGGGTTCCCAATTTGAAATTTTTCTTCTATTTCATTTTAAGAGATCAAAATCATGAGATTTGAGGTAGTTTTCAGCACAAGAACCATGTATTAGAAAAATAAAGAATAAGAGGCTTTAATAACTTGTATTGAGATTTTCTTTGTAAAAAAATTTTAGCAGGAATATCTAAGGAGTCACTGCATGTAATTTTCAAGCAGAGAAGTAAATCTACTGAAGAAGAGTCCCCTGCAGATCTTCCCTGAGAACAAGGCATATTCCAGAATGCAAGAGAAGACATTTCAAGAGACTGCATGGGACATCTGGGATCCAGGATAAATTTTGTTAATTAAGTAGACATTGGGAATGGGTTGCTAAAATCTAAAAAGGATTTTATGCTAGTTAATGTTGATAGACATTATTGACTCATTTTTTCTGCATGCTGAGTTTTTTTCTGTTATCTTAGTGTCATAAATTTCCCCTATAAAATATAGTCCATTGGTTTTAGATATCCTTACTATGTCTCATACCATGATTTATCATTCTTGTAATTCCAACATTGATGTACCAGGGAAAATTGTGAAGTTTCCCATTGACACAAAGGGAGAAAATTAAGAAAATTAAATTATATTTATTCCATTTTACAATATATTCTATTCTGTATCACACCCAGTATGTTGTAAAATTGCCCATCATATTCCTTTCTCTCTGAACTTAGTGCAGAAATTTAGCTATTCAATTATAACAAATTCAGAAAACTAGTTTTCATGCTAACCACCAAATATCATTGATTCTTTCTTTACCCTTTTGGGATAGAGTGAAAGAAAATTTTAATAACTTTGCTAATTTTCTTATCAGTCATGTTATTTCCCTACTTTTGCTTGTATTGCTATTGTGAATTGTGCCTCCAATGTAATTCATTATTGATGTCATCTGTTCCTTTAATAATACAATCACATATGTACCACTTAGAAATCATGTGGAAATACTTCTGGGAAGAATTATGAGTAGATCATAAAGGGGTGGAATTTACAGTGAAAATAAGAGTATGAGGTAAATATAAATGTAAAAATGTAAAACATAAGGTAAATATAAAAAGCAATTGGAAGACTTGAATGTGACCATGGTCAGTCCCTGTCACTATACCCTTTTAATTCTGTTTCTCTATAAAATCTGGCCTGACCTAAAGAGAACAACAATTAATTGTTTGCTCCATTATGGGCCTTGGGTGTAAAATCTCATCAGTGAAACAATTTGCTTCTGTCCTGGCAAGGACTGCCCCACTTTGTTCAGTATTTCAGTATTCTCTCAGAAGTGCAGTCACCCTACAGTCAGCATAATCAGGGCAGAATAGATCTGCCACCTTATAGTCCTGAGAAGAGAAAAAGTGATGGAGGCAACATAATTTTATAGGCTTTCAGACTAGGTCAATACATTTTAGGGCTAGAAAGGAACTTGGATATCTCTCCAAAAGGGGAAGATTCTAAATGAATGAAAGATAACACAGATGGCATTTTTACTAAAAAAAAAAGTCCATCAAAAACAGACAACTGCCAATCCATATACCTACCTCTTATCTGTATAAAATTTCTATTAAGTCTTTATGAGACTGACATAAATATACATAACGAGGATTTTTTTCCTTTTTAAAAAATTGGAGAGAGATGGGACAAAGTGAAATAACTGTTGGTTAATTTTTTAATACTCAAAAAGAGAGAGATAACATGAAATTCTGTGCATGAAACTATTTAAAAGACCATATCTGTACGGTTACACAAAAACAGGAAGTATAGAGAACATAGGACCTTGATAGATTTTTGTTAATTTATTCCAACAAAGTATTTTACATAGTTGCATAAGACTATTTTAAAAAGTTGTATAAGAGGGGCAGCTAGGTGGCACAGTGGATAGAGCACAAGCCCTGAAGTCAGGAGGACCTGAACTCAACCTGGCCTCAGACACTTAAAACTTCTTAGCTGTGTGACCCTGGGCAAGTTACTTAACCCCAATTTCTCAGCAAAAAAAAAAAAAAAAAAGTTTTATAAGACTCCTTTAGAACAAGGTTCTCTATCATGATTGGTGTTTACTTCATGAAGTTGGCAATCAGAAAGAATTTTATTCTATTCAGCAATTTGATGAATATCACACTGTGAGAGATATGTATCTGTATCTCTCTCTATATATAAATATATATGTATATATACATACACATATCAAAGGTGTTCATAAAATCTGTGGCAGATAGCATATATAAAGCTCAAAGGAATAATGCATAATTTGCAAAGTAGAATGTAATAGAGGGGGGAAACACTAGATTTAAAGTCCCAAGAAGTGAGTTAAATTTTTGTCATGTCACTATCAATATGACAGGAAAAAATCACATTATTTTTCTCTACCCTTAGTTTCATCAAAAGTAAAATGAAAGAGTTGTGCTAGGAAACTGCTGGATTCCTTCCAGTTCAAAGTATCTGGTGCTAATATTGGTATATAATCTAAAGACCCCTATTCAAAAACAAACAAACAAAAAAGATATACTAATCACAGTGAGGTCAAGGACACTGTAACATTTCCATGAAAGCAATTGTCTGGTCAGTCCATCTACTTTCTGCAACAACAACAACAAACAAACAACAATAACCCCAAAAATGTCTATTGTGAACACATTTTGCAAACATTGATTTGGACTTAGAATTAGAATTAGAAAACAGGCGGTTTTGCATTTCAGAAACTTCACATGCTCCCAAACTTGTCTATTACAACAGTGTCCATTTCTTTAATTTTCTTCACAATACTATCTTGTTCAGATCAATACTTTTATTCCATAAGACTTGAGTTTCTCTTCTTTCTCTGTACTAATTTGTTAACTTTATCAATTCCCATTGGCTCGATTATTATCTCTTAAGAGATGATTCCTAAATCCATATGTCCAATGCTATATATATACATGTTGAATTACAATTGTGCATTTCCAACTGACTCGAGCTTCTCAAATTAAATGTGTGGTAGGCATTTCAAATTCAACATGTCTAAAATAACGTATTATCATTCTTTCCAATTTTCCCAATTATCATTGAGGAAAACACGCAGATACCTAGATCTATTCTCAATTTCCTAATAATTATGTACCTTATTTATTCCTAAATCTTATCATTTCTGCTTTCACAAGATCTATCATAAATATCATCTGATAAGCAGAGTAGAGAAGGAAGCATATTTTTTCTTTTCTTTCTTTTTTTTTTTTCCCCAGAACATGGGTTGAGTGGGACAGGGATATGCTTATTGTAATAGCTTTCTAAGTAGTTTCCCTATCTGAAGGCTCTTCCCCACTCCATTCCATCTTCCATTCAACTGCCAAAGTGAATTTTCAAAAGCATAAGTCTAACTAGGTCACCTCTTTGCTCAATGAACTCCATTCCCTTCAAAGACTTCCATTCTTACAGTGTATAACTTTGACAATTATTTCTTTATTCTTGAATTTTAGCAGTTTTCCATATTTTTCTCCTTCCCTCTACCCCTTTAAAATATCAAACTGTTCAGATACAAATAATGGATCACCCTATATCCTTTATGTGATTTAAGCTTTTATGTTTATGCCACAGCTCATTTTCTGTCCCTACTGAAATCAAACTGTTCAGTCTACTGAAAACTGTATTTCCTTTTACAGATTTGTTTTCTCTAGTTTTAATAAACCGATTCTTTTCTGTAGCTGAAGGTACCAAACTATTCACCTTAAAAAGGTCAATGTTTTAAATCTTTTTGCTAATTGATTTATATATTTTTCTTTATGTAAGTAATTTATCCTCAACTTTGAGCATATAATTCCTCTATATGTCAGAGCAGCACCTTAAATAGATACTTTATCCTTGCTCCAAACTTAAATGGTTCTTTGAAATTTCTGTCATGGCCTTAGGTTTTACCTTTTGGGTTCCTTAATAAAAAAAAAGATTAATTCTACTCCCAAGTGACAATCTTTTAAATATTAGAAAATTGTTATCATATTCTAATCCCATGGACTCCCAATTTTCTCTTGTAATTGGTTTCCTTGATTCAAGTCTCTCTTCATTATATGCTCCCTATAGTTGCCAAAGTGATTCTCCTAAATCATGTGTCTGACCATGTCACTCTGCTGATTAATAAATATCAATGACTCTTCTGCCTCTAAAGTCAAATAGAAATCCTCCTCTTTGAATTTGAAGCCTCTAATAACCTGGTCCCAATATCCATTCCCAAACTTTTTTATACAATATTATCTTTCTGTACTCTACAATCCACCCAAACTATTCTTACATATGTATATTTTATCCTTTCTACCGACTATTCTCCATGCTTTATTGAATAAACTCTCCTAAATACTCTCTCTTAGAATCTGTTCCTCAAAATTAAACTCTAACACCAACTTCTAGATAAAGTCTTTACTGAATAAGTATTATATGTTAGATCAGACACTGGACTTCAGAGGAAGGAAGGTCTGTATTCAAATTTTACCTCAACATTTACTAACTCCATGACTCTGTGTGAGACAATTAATGTTTCTGTGCCTCAATTTCTTCACCTGTAAAGTAAGTTGGAGTTGAAGATCCCGTAGGTCCCTTCCAGTTCTAAATTTATACAGCTAAGATTTTCTCTGTTGCTAATGTCTTGCCCATACAAATAATCAAACAAAAAGAAAATCTAAATTGAATTTCCTTCTAAATATTTATTACTGCATGTATTAGTCTTCCTGATAGAACATAAGTTGAGGACAAGGATTATTCAACTTTTATCTTTGTATCCCTAGTGCCTAATTTAGTGCCCATGACATAGTAGCTGTTTCATACATGCTTGCTGATTGGCAAATTGACATTTCTAGATGTCTTTAAAAGGGAATGTATTCAAACTCAAGATTTTCTTTCTCTATATGCTCTCCAGCTTACCAGTATAATTACCAAAATATGGCAAGGATAATTCAAAACAATTTTCTTGATCTTTTCTGTTAAATACAGTGGGATTATGCCTTTCTTGTTCACAGAAATTATACATCTTTTGATGCAGGCTAAAATTGTGTTTCTCTTTGTTGGGTTACCATATTATTCCTATTGTCAGGGAATAAAGCTTATCATCTAGTAACCCTCAAAGCTTGAAAGCAAAATTTTAGTACAAATATTAATTACTCTTTTAGTAGGCAAATAACAAATCCTCATCCTCCTTTTTTTTCTGAGGTGATTGGGTTAAGTGACTTGCATAGGGTCACACAGCTGGGAAGTGTTAAATGTGTGAGCCCAGATTTGAACTCCGGTGCTTCTGACATCAAGGCTGGTGCTCTATCCACTGTGCCACCTAGATTCCCCCAAATCTTTCTTTTAACCATGTTTTCCTTAAAGATTGTTATAGGCCAGAAATGGTTGGTTCAAAGAAGTTCAAGATAATAATTGGATTAAGGTAGGAAAACATAATTCAAGCCTCCCAGAATCTCTTCCATTTTGCAACTATTAAGACATAATATTATACCACATGAAAACTATATGACCATTCCAATGCCTATTCATGAAATATTGTCATTAAATAATTCATGAAAATATATGCACATGTCCTAAAATTGTTATTTGAAGACCTAAGCCAAATAATTCCTCAGTATTAAGAGAAGGGCAACGATGGGTTACCAGTAAACTGGAGTCCATGAACTCTCCATATACAACTGGAATAAGAAGTAAAGACAATGCATCATTAATAAATTCTGATATCATCTGTTCACAAGAGTTTGGCCTTTGGTCCCTCTTTGAAAGAAGACACTGAGAATCAAAACAATTTCTGTGGGAAAAATAGCTTGTCAAATAACATAATGATTTAAGGTTAATTACTTCTATGGGAACAGTACTGAGAAAAGTGGCATTGTTGGGAATCTGAATTGGATTTCTGTAGGATTTTGAAAATGAATGAGTCTTTCCATGATACTACATGGACTAAACTATTCTCTCTGGCTTCTTCCAGCTTCATTCTCAAACTGCACTCATTTTTAAAGATTGCATTTAAACACATCATTACCAAAAGAATAAGGCCATTATTACATTTCTCAGACTTTTTGCCTAACCGTTTTAATTTTCTGTTCTGCCTGGTAGATAGCAATGAATCACTCATTTGTAGATGAGCAAGTCCAGAAATACCCAACACACTGACCTAGAACATAAATTTCACATCCCTTAATATCTCAGTTCTATTTTAAATATAAGTAATCAGTAAGATGCAGCAGTTTCTAAATGGGGAAAAAATTGCTTCTATCTAATGAGTGTGTTATGTATAAATGTAGTTTTCCATTGCAGTAAAAAGATATGGGATATACCTAACACTTCTGATAAGAAACATAAAATAGAAAACATTTTATACCATTTAGATACCCTCTTCCATATCTATTTCCCTGCTTCCTCTCAATTTAATATTTTAACTTTTAAATAATTCTTTCCCTATTTTCTTTGCTGTTTATCCCCAAAACCCAACTAAAAAATCCATCTTTTTTCATACAAGAACATTTATATGTATATATAATCATAGATACTTTTCTATACACACATTAATATTTAAAACCACATATATGTACACACATACACAGACACATATACACTTTCTATTAATGCAGGTAAAGTGGCACAGTGAATACAGTTCAAGGGCTGAAAGCAAGAAGATCTGAGTTCAACTCTGGCCTTTACTAGTTATGTGATCCTGGGCAAGATACTAAACCTTGTTTGCCTTAATTTTTTCATCTGTAAAAATGAGCTGGAGAAGAAAATAATAAACCATTTCAGGTTCTTTGACAACAAAACCCCAAGTGGGATCACAGTCAGACATGACTAAAAAAAAAAAAAGACATAAAAAAAATCCATCTCTCTCTCTCCACCTTTATTTTCCTGTCTTTTCTCCTACATGTGTATATTTATGTATATGTATATTTTCCTCCACTAGTATCCATAAATGTTTTACAACCTTACTAGTCTTATGTATTCAATTCAATATATCCTGGTTTTCATAAACATACATTAATGTGTGTACACAAATAAACATGTATACATATATTTGTATATGCTTATATGTACATATGTGTTTTCTATGTTTTATTTAAGATCATACTGAAACTGAAATAATTAAAAATAATATTTCTGTCTATATTAATTCACAGATTCAGTGTTTTGCAAAGTACCTAGGACTTTAAGGGAAATATATATATGCACACACACATATATATATAAATATATGCATGTGTTTATGTAATATATATGCATTATGTTTATATATGTATGTGTTTGTGTGTGTATTAGGAATTAAAGATACAATATCATGAGATTTCAAAATATATTACAAAGCAATAACCATCTAAACTGTTTTGAAAATCTGG
The DNA here is from genome assembly GCA_023553655.1 of Myrmecobius fasciatus. Lineage (NCBI taxonomy): Eukaryota > Metazoa > Chordata > Mammalia > Dasyuromorphia > Myrmecobiidae > Myrmecobius > Myrmecobius fasciatus. The sequence continues at coordinate 27,661 of JAJPUD010005455.1, forward strand.
GAAAAAAAAAACCCAGAAAATAAGATTAGAACAAAAGACTATTTAATCATGGCCATGTGAAACAAACTTTTCAACTCTTATTTTCTTGCAAGTCAATAATGCCTTTATCTGAGCCATCAGTTTTATACACATGCACACATAATCATACACACACACATAAAATACTTTTTGAACATTAGAACAATCTTTGGACTAAAAGGTATAGAAGAAAGATGGCTATTGAACACTTCATAGGCAAGTTAAACAACAAAAACATAAGACACCACCTTGCTTCCCTTGATGAAGCCCTGGAACCTAATTACCTACATCTCAATGTACTGAGACAATGGGCCATTATGATTCCTGAGCCAAGTTCAGTGATATTTTGAAAAATGATAGAGAATGTGAAAATACTCAATAGGGAATAGGGTTGGAAAGAGACAAATATGTCCCAACTTTTAAAAGAAGAAAAAGAATGGATTTTGAACAATGAAGATCAATGGACTTGATTTTGTTGACTGTGGAAAAAATTCAATATAATATTAAAGTAGTAACTACGGAGAACCAGAAGGAGAAGCATTATTCACAAAGAAGAAGAATGGTTTCAGATGCAAAAGAAACTAACTTTATTAACTCATTTTAGACTAGGGTATTACAGAATGATACAGAGGATCCTCTAGAGGATGCCTATTATAGTGAATAAAACAATGTATTTGGATTTAGAAGAATTAATTCAAACCGGTCCTTAGACACTTATTAGCTGTGTGAACTTCAACAAGTGCCTTAACCTCTCTGTGCATGTATTTTGTCATCTGTCAAATAAAGAAGTTGAATTTCATGACTATTAAGATATTTTCTAGCCTCTAGTTTTATAGCCGTTAGATCAGGATAATGCTCTCTCTCTACTTTTGTTAGATATAAATATCTCAGAAGGTATATCATATTAGTCTGGTCAAAAAGTGAGGAGACTTAACAACACCATTTCTAGGTTATTTCAGAAAAGATTAAGTGGTTTGACCTAACTGAGATGGAGATCTCCAATAGAGTGCCCAGAAGGATCTGCTTTACATTTTGCTTTTG
>JAJPUD010005455.1:29119-80805 GCA_023553655.1 Myrmecobius fasciatus
TACATTTTGCTTTTGAACATTTTTATCCATGTATTAGATAAAATAATTGACGACATGATAGTATAATTTCCAAATGACACAAAAGCAGAATGAATAGTTAACATCCTTAATGACAGAGTCTGGATCCAAGAACAACTTGAGATACTTGAAGAATGGTCCAAATCTAATTAAACAGAAATGAATGTAAATTTAGGTGAAAGAACTCATTTTTTCATGGGTCCAAGATTAGGAAGGTTTGTTTATATAGTTTGTCTGAAAAACAAACAAACAAAAGGCTTGAAGGCTTAAGTAAACTAAAGTAAGTCCAATGTTTATCATTAGAATGCTGTAAAAATGGGGGAAAATTATTTTGACCTTGGTCTTAATGAACAGAAGCACATGCTAATGCCCTATTGTAACTTATTTAGGCTAAATCTAGAGTAGTGAGATTAGTCCTTAGAAAGGACATCCACAGCATTTATTGAATATTAAGTAGGAAAAAATAGGATGATGTAGGGCCTCAACATCACAATATCTAAAATGTGATTAAAGGACTAAGAATGTTTAACAGGTAAAAGTCTTGAGACGGGGGTGGATAGGGGCGTAATAACTGCATTCAAGTTTTAGAAGCATTCTCAAGGGAAGAAGAATTATAAATGTTGTAGGTGGTCACAGGAGAAAGAATTAGAAATAAGAGAATGAAGTGGGAAAGAAATAAATGTAGGCTTGTCCAAAAGAAAGACTTCCTAACAATTAGATTGGATGTCTAAGTTTCTCATAGCACACAATTCTGCAACTCTGTATTTGAAGCAAATAATAACAGCAGTCCAGCATTGTACAAAACTAAGAAGATAAATAAACTACTGCAAAAAATTTTTTTCTCTTATTTTAAAGATAGATTTGTAAGGTATATAAAACATTTGAGGGGAAAATAGGATTACACCAACATTTTTCATTACATACTACTTTTAATTCCAGTAAGACAAATCATTTTAAGTATTCGGTACCATTTTTAACAAAGAATTGAATGTCATATCTTTTAGAACAACATAATACAAATCTATAAATATAAATATGTGTGTGTGTATGTTTGTGTATATGTCCATACATAGAGAGAAAGAGTGAGAGAAAGAGAGATAGGATTCACAAGTATTTTTTCCAACTTCTCATTTTCATGTATAGCATTACTGTAATTGCCTTTTTAAAATTTCTTCAGTAAAATTCATAGAGATATTAATAGGACAGGGCTTTTCACAGTGGCCAAAATAAAAAAATAAAAATGTCAATTAGAAAAATATATTGATCTCACAGGTAGCTATCTAAGGACTCCAGTGTGTTAGTCCATAAATATTGATATTTTGGAAAGGCTACATACATGGACAACAAGCTGAGTTCACATTTTAATTATAATAAGAGATCAGAGTGGATGGTTATAGAGAAATTCTTCATGTTTTGCATAATCTACAAACTACTCATCATTACAAAAGCTCATCTCTTTACCTCTCTACTCTTTACATGTCCCCAATTGTACTATTTGGCTGTGTGAATCATGGAACTAGAAAATTTCATAAGAATTCAAACCACAAAAAAAAATCAAAGGACTTTTTTTTTAGTTAATAGATGAACACAAATACAGGTTGCAGTATATTCTATTACTACTATAACTAATAGCATTTTATAGCAATTCAAAGTTGCAAAACATTTTACTCATCTTATTTCCTTTGATATTGACAAAAACTCTATGAGATAGCTTCTATTATTATCCATATTTGATGAATGATGAAACTGAGACTGGTGTGTTTAAGTGACTTAGCCAATGTCATGTAGCTACTATTATGAAACATGATTAGAATTCAGGACTTCCTGAAACTAACTCCAGTGCTTTATGTACAGAACCACTTAGCTGCTATATGACTTGCATATGAGAAGTGGCATTAAGATATTTATTGTGATTACTGATGATTTCAAAGGTATTGGAACTTTTTAGTCCTATTGTAAATCACATATATCAAAGATGAGAGATCATAGGCAGCTCAAGTACTGTTGAGATCTTCAAACCTTTGGAGAAAAAAAATATTGGGTAGATATTTCATGAAGAATTTGTGGAATCCATAAATAAGAATAGTACAATATCAACATAATATGTTCCACATAACTTTTCTCTCTATTCACTATACTACAAATTAAGAAGACTTGATTGGATCCCAACCCTCATACATCTTGGCTGTTTGACCTTGGACACAAATAACTACTTAGTGCTCTAGGACAGGTTAAAAAAAAGTATAAATTTCAAAGAAGGCTCTGGATTATGTGGAGAAAGGGAGTTTCCTTATCAAGGAGTTGCCAATCCCAAGAAATGTATGGTCCAGTCATTATCCTTGTTATGTCTCTCCCTACTGTAAGAATTAATTATTTCTCTTTCATATTAAATAACTAATTATTGCATTATGGCCAAGGTTTTTCCTCTCTTTCTACTTCCTCATCCAGAAATCTACCAATGTAGGAAATCTCTCAGATAATTTCCCAGGCCAAAATCTAATGAAACAGAAAAAAAAATTTCTAATTTTAGTTTAATCGGTTCATTCCTGCTTATTGTGTTTGCTCAGATAGATCTGGGAAAATGTGGAACCTCTTTTGTCAAGCAGGTAATATGGAAATTGATATCTCTTTTACCAAGATCTCTTTTTACCTAAGATCCTCACTTTAAAATAGCACACTTCCCACTGTATTAATCAATCAGAACTGATTGACTACCCTCAGGAACACCATCTCTTGGAATGGCATATAAACTGTGAGTCCACCACCATGAAGGATCTTTGATTTAAGAAAGACATCTAAATAATCATCCTTTTATAAATAAGATATTGGCCTTATTAAGGAAATTATTAAATTAATCAGAAACTTTGTCTCAGATTTTTTTGATTGTCATACTACTTCTTTATAGTTGTTTGATACCAGAGATGATAAGGTTCTGAAGGTATAAATCAATGAACATACAGCTGTTTTACCTTGGGCGGATTTAAGAGCTTTAGAAGTCAGCTTTAATATTCCAGATGGTGTGGTAGAGACTATTCCCTTAGGATTAAATGAAGGATCAAGGGGGAGGAAAGCTCCTACTAATGCCCCAGATGAGATATAGTTATGGCAGGAAGAGGAATTAGAGAAAGTTTTAATATAAAAGTGAAAAAACTACAATTAGAACTCAATAGAATGAAAGGGCCTGGAAAGGATTGGGCAGCTCTGTGGGAAAAGAACTCTCTCTAGATTACCTTGAAGGAACTTAGTAGCTTAATTTATATTTATGTGGGGGGATGGAGGGAACAACAACATGAAAAAGTAATAATGTGGGAAAGCTGAGGAAAGTTGTCAGATCAGAAAGCATCTAAAAAACATGAATACTTTCCCCTATTTAATTTGATAACAGTACAGATTTGCCCCTGTAAGTGGAGTAGGGAGATGAGGAGAAAAGGGAGGGAAGTGGGGAAAGATGAAACTTAGGGGATGATATTAGATGTTAAGGCTGTTATGGGGTCTTTGGGGAAAGAAGAAACAGCTGTGTGCCCGAGGCCAAGTAGATTTAGGAGCAGGGAGATATAGCCTCAGGCTGTTGTTGGTCATAGACAGAGAGAGACTAGCCTGGAGCTAGTAAAGAAAAGCAGTTGGGCTGAGCATTTGGTTTGACAGAAGTATATATTGGAAAGAGGCTTAATTATAGGAGCTTGGAAAGAGCAAAAAGGCTAAATTTTAAGAGTGTAGGATTTCCGTAAGCATATATAAGAGGTATTGGCGAATACGTGTGGGAGATTTTGACTGAATGAAGCACATCAGGGCATGTGTTTATCAAGAAAAGGGAGCTGTCAACTTCTGATCTCCTTAAGTCAAAAGGAAGGGAAAAGAGTTCATGGTGGTACCTGATGCCTAGTGCTTCCTCTAGCATCAACATTTGTATTATGAAAACTACCAGGAACACAGCTGTAATAGGAGAATGTCATTCATCTTTTGATGAATGTCCATGTTTTTTGATTTTCTTCTACTTTGATTTTGGGAAGAGAATGCCCAATCATGTGATCCATCACCCTTACCACAGAGTGACTGACATAGAACTGGGCAGCAGTCAGCAGGGTGCAACAGAACAATTTAAGTGTCAAAGGACCTATGGTTCAAAGTGACACTACATCACTTACTGACATTTTGACCTGTGCCTGTTTCTTCAACTGGAAAGTGAGGAATTAGATTGCATGACCTTGGAGATATCTTCCATTATTAAACCTATGATCCCATTACAGTTTCATGGCATATTAATATGGAAAGATCTGACATAGACCTGGTAAAAATATTTTGATTATATAGAACAAGTACAGTCATTTTTCAAAATAGAAAAGGAACGGAATTCAAAAACAGTTCCTCACAAAACCAGTTATGCTAATTCTGCCAGTATTGTTTAATGAAGAAACATTTATGATAATAATTATTAATTTAGATCAGAGAGAGGGATTAAATAACTTTTTCAGGTCTAGAAAGAGGAGAGAAAAATAATGATCTAAATGAACTAGGGTAAAAAAACAGATCACCCAAATAACCATATTTTTACTGGAAGATTAAGAAATATCATTTTGCACAATATATGGACATAGGGGATGAAAGAATTAAAGGGCTTTCTTTATCTTTTCTACTCTGACTTGGGAGTAGAAAGACTGAAGAAGAGGAGTACAAGTGAAATAAAACATTAGACCCTCCCTGAATCTAACTATTTACCAAGAGATGAACAGCAGCTGTCAAAGGAAGGATCCTGATGTCATCAAGGACCCTCAATCAAAGCTGAGCTAGAGGGTAAAACTGATACCCAGCTCAGATAAGACACCATAAGGTAGCTGACACTTTTCAAACAGAACTTTTTCAATTCTGAATTGCTGGTGGGTGTACAGCCCTGGAGGCTTCACATTCTGAGAGAAGTTTCAGAAGTTTGTATTTCAAAAAGGAAGAAATCCAGAAGTTTAGTTAAGTAGTAATTATTAACCAATAAAAGTTAGTGTCAGGGAAATGTCATTTTGAATTTTCATATTCCATTTCTTTAAATCCTGTTCCTAATTGTAGTTTTTTTTGTTTCTTTTGAAAAAATCCCTTTTCTAAACACTGTTGGTTTAATTGGAAGTTCTATTTTTATAGCATATATACATTTTAATGTACATGTATGTTTTTGCTTTTTACCAATTAGTAAAACCTGTAATGTCTTTCTTTTGGAAGTACACTACAATTGTCCACTATTAGTGATTCCAATAATTAGAGTTATTGAATCCCTGGAAGAAAAAAATAACCCTTTGGTACAATGTGCTTTGCAATATGTTTTAATGCAATCTTTGGGAGTGTTATATATGTATGTGTTGCTCATAATGAATTAATTCAAAAATCATATGTAAGGCACTGCACTAAACATGAAAAAGGGATAGAAAGATCAATTAGACATGTCCCAAGTCCTCGAAGTACTTACAATCTAAAAGAATAAAGTATACATATGGGTATTTGTAATACTAAATAGAATATAAATGTGCATGAAAAAGTGCAGGTAAACAATATGTTCCATATGAACATCAGGCAAACTTCAAGGAAAAAAATGGCATTACAGCTAAATTTTTAAAGATTTACTAGGATTCTAAATGGGATACATGAGGTGTGTAAGGAAGAGAAAGAGAGAGAAATAGAATAGAAAGAGATAAAAATAGAGACTCGGGCAGAGAGAGACAGAGACAGAGAGACAGAGAAAGGGCAAATATAACACTTAGAGGCTACCTTTCTTATTCACCAGCTAGATGGAAGAAAAAGATAGCAAGGTGTACAACTAATTTCTGGAACCCATTACCTCCAGTCACATCCTCTTTAGCTGGGATCCAAGACAATACTTAAGCTCTACCCACTTTACTAGAGAATGATGTAATTCATCAACATTGGAAGTTCTACCCAGTTTGGAGAGAGGTGATTCTTCCCTCCATTAAGTTAATTTCTCAAGGACCAAAATTTTGCATGAAGATGGGAGGATATGGCAGAGGGGGAGCCCCTGATTATATTTCTGCTCTTCGATACAACTGAGGTACATTTCTGCCAAGAAGACAGTAGGGAGACAAAGTAGATTCTTCTATTTCCTTTTCCTCATTATAACAATTAGATGGTACCAGTAATCAATTCCATTATTGCCAAGGAGAAGCAAGTAGAGAAAAAACTTTATGATAAAATTTCTTGCACCTCTAACAGTCTAAAATGGCATCTAATGGCAATCAGAGTCAAACGGAGAAACTAGATGTGAAAGGCAATCAAATTATTAGTAGTAATTTAGGTTTTTTTTGTTTGTTTTTGTTTTTTTTTTTTACTAGCCACATGAATTGTTTTCTCCCAAATGAAAATAAAATTTTTGCAAAGTTGCTAAAGCTTTTACTGATTTATTTATTTGGTTATTTGAAGGCTTTCCAGAGCTAAAACTATGCATTCTCATTAGGTCTTAAGGACACAGATCCTCCTCCAGTTTCTCAACTAGCATTCCAATTGGTAAATTAAGGACATTGGTTCCAGGAACTGGGTTGTTTCTGATCTGATTGCAAGGCTTTCTTTGACACCCTTCCCCCATGCCATCTCCTTAATATTCTCATGGAGTAACATTTTAATTTCATTCCCCCCCCCTTTTACCCAGCCTGTGCTCAAAAGCACTGCAGAATTCTTGCTGCAAGGCGTTTGTGGAAAATAGCAAAGCTAGGCACATTTTTTGGAAGTCAATTTAACTCTTTCAGGCCACTAGGGGACCAATGTATATACTTTCAAAATGCCTAATTTCTTCTCAGGGAGTAAGTTCTCTTCCTCCCCCCTGCCCCCTTCAGAGGACCCAGATGAGTGATGATAAAAATTCAGTTCATGTTTCTAAGTTATACTGAGCATCAATTTTTCCTTCCCTTCACTTTCTAGCAAATGAGCCTGTGAACTCCTTTTGAATTAGGGGGAGAATGAAGGTTTTTCACACAATTTATTTTCATTGCTCACATCCAAGGCAAGCCACTAAACTAAATCAACCAAGAGAAAAGCAGCCTGTTTGGATCAATGGAGCAGAAAAAAAAGTCAGACTTCTTGGAGAAGTCACGAAAAATAGAGCACCACCATGGTTTCTGATGCTTCTTGGCCACAAAACATGTTGAGTTTTTGTCATTGGTGTTAAAAAAAACAAAAAAACCAAAAAACTAATAAGAATAGCAACAGAAAATTCATTCCAAAAGTTCTTCTAAGTCCTCAAATGTACTGAATGACTTACTGCGTATCACCTGTTAATGATACCAACTATGAATACTGCTCTTCAAGGACTTGTCTCCCGTGTTGGGGAGATGATCATTTACTAAAAAAAAAAGTAAGATAACCTGGAGTTATTTAACTTGAGTTCTGAGAACTTTTAAAAGTAATATTTTGAAATCTTCATTTCAAAGTAATTTGTTTTCTTTGTAAGCCAATATATTTCATTTAGTTTATTTAAAAACCTGAGAAACACTAAAGGCTTCATCAGATCACAATAGGGGTCAATGAAATAAGAGTTAAAAAACCCTAATCTAAGGCAATAGATGATATTATTCAGTCATTTCAGTATTAACTGATTCTTCATGACCGAATTTGGGGTTTTCTTGGCAGATACTGAATTTCCTTGCCATTTCCTTTTCAACTCATTTTACAGTTAAAGAAACTGAGGTAAACAGGGTTAAGTGACTTGCCTAGAGCCACACATCTAGTGTCTGAGGCCATATATGAACTCAGGAAGGACTAGCACTCTATGGCCTGAGCCACTTAGCTGCTCCTGGCAATAAATGATTAAATCGTAAATAAATAAGTAGCATAAGCAATGAGTGTTTCAATAACTCAGAGCAGAGAGCAAACATAGAAGGCCAAAGTAACCAGGGTACAAATGTCTGGGGCTCATAACTGCAATCCTGTCACACATTCGGTAGATAAACTTAAAGCTGAACTGATCAGAGGAGAGAATAAACAGAGTAAAGAGAAGATACAGTCAATATTGTTCTCAGATTGTGTCTCTCTGGGAGGCAGAGCAAAGATAGTAGAGTAAAAACAGGGACTCCCCTGAGCTGTCCCCCAAATCCTTCCATATTCCTTTAAATAATAACTTGAAATGAATTCTAGAATTGTAGAAGCCACAAAAATGAAGTGTGAAACAATTTTACAGCCCATGCATCTTAGAAGCTCAGCAGGAAAGTTCTTTCCCACCTGGTTGAAAGTAGAGCACAGTCCAGCAGAGGAGAGATTACAGGAGTTTCTTTGCTTTCTTTGAGGCAGAACTGTGTTGTTAATATATTTCATTGGGATTTTGTTGGTAATATATTTATTAGATCACATTTCTAACTCCAAAGACTTTGCTTATTATTAGGTTAGTTAGAAGGAATATATGAGAGAACAGGTGTTAGCTGAATGTGAAGGGATGGTATTTTTAAAAATAAAATTAAAGGGTAAGAGAGGAAGATACTGGGAGAAAGGGAGAGGGAGATGTAGAATGGGATAAAATAGCTCATATAAAAAAGCAGGAAAAAACTTTTAAAAAGAATGGAAAGATGGGGCACGTTAGCAGGAGTGAGTTAACCATGCTCTCCTCAGAATTGGCTCAAAGAGAGAATAACATGCATATTCAATTGTGTATAGAAATCTATCTTATCCTATAGGAAAGTAGAAGGGGAAGGGGATAAGAGGCACAGGTGATAAAAGGGAAGGCAGATTGGGGGAGGAGGTAGTCAAAAGTCAAACACTTTTGAGAAGGGACAAGTAGATAGGAGGGAGAGAATAGACTAAAAAGGAAGGGAAAATAGGATTGAAGGAAAGAGGATTGAAGCATTTTTCTCTGATAAAAGGCCTTATTTCTCAAATACTGAGTCAAATTTATAAAAATTAGAGCCATTCCCCAATTGATAAAAGATAACAGTTTTCAGATAAAGTATTCAAATCCATATATAGCCATATGGGGGAAAAACTTTACTTCACTATTGATTGGAGAAGTGCAAATGAAAACATTTCTGAGGCACTACCTCATTCTTATTATATCGGCTAATAGGGCAGAAAAGTAAAATAAGAGATGGTGGAGATATGGGGGGAATGAGACATTAATGCACTGTTGCTGTAATTGTAAACCAACCATTTTGTAATACAATTTGGAACTATGCACAAAGGACTATAAAACTGGGCATACCTTTTGACCCAGCAAAGCCACTATCAGGTGTGTACACTGAAAGGGATGAAAAACAAAAAAGGAAAAGGATCTATATCTATATATAAATATATATAAACATATATATATACATATATGTGTATATAGATCTATATCTATCTATATACATGTAGATAGATAGATCTATATATAAGTTATTTTCTGGGGACAAAGAATTGGAAATTTGAGGCGATGCCCATCAATTGAGGAATGGCTAAACAAATTGTGGAATGAAATTATGATGGAATATTATTTTGTTATAAGAAATGATCAACAGGATGCTCTCAGAAAAACTGAGAGACTTTCATGAACTGATGCAAAGTGAAATGTACTGTGTACAAAGTAACAGCATTCTTGTAAGATGAATGACATCTTGCAAGCTGTGAATGATTTGACTATTGCCAGCAATACAATGATCCAAGACAACTCTAAAGGACTTATGATGAAAAATGCTATCCAAAGTCAGAGAAAAAACTAATGGTATCAGAATACAGATTAAAGAATACCTTTTTAAAAAACCTCATTATTCTTAAGGGTTTTGTTTTGTTTTGTGGGTCTATTTTTCCCCACAACATGACAATTATGGAAATGTTTTGCACAATTACACATGCATAAACTATATTGAATTGCTTGCCTTCTCAATGAAGGGAAGGAGGAAGGGAAAGAATCTAAAGCTCAACATTGTAAAATTCAATATTATTAATTGTATTTAGGAAAAATAAAATACTAAATAGATAAAAAAGAATATCTCTCTGCACTGGAATTCAATTTAGAGGGAACATCTCTATGAAGGCAGGGGACTTCAAAGCTCATATTCCCAATGGCATTAAATGTATCAAAAGTAATTCTATTTCTCCAAACTGTGTTTTCAAAGTATTTACCAGGGACCTCCTTGAGTCTGTGATGGATCTTCAAGTGGTCTGCAGGCTGATATTAATGTTTATAGTATGACAAACTGGCTACTCTTATTCCTGGCAAATGTTTAATAAATTTATTTCCATTCTATTTCATTGAATAACCATTAATTAATTTTTTAAAATGTCACCCTTTGTTGTTGCCACCTCATCTAATTAGTTTTTTTAATGTATTTTATTTTTTCCATTACACAATGGGGAACTTGAAATCTAGGATTCTAGAAGAGTGCCTTGCATAGAAAATGAGCTGGATAACCACTCATTAAACTTGCTGATATCAAAATCAGTGTCATTATTGCAATACAGTAGAAGCAAAAAAAAAAAAAAAGTCAAAATCAATTCTACCTTTTACTCCTTACTAAATAATTGATAGCAACCCCTAAGGTTAGGAAGTGGGAAAAATAGTCAGCACAGTCATTTGGGTGTCTTTATCTGTACACACAATCTGTCAGTTCCACAGGAGAGTAAGTGCATTGTCCTTTCTGGGCTATCATTTTTAGTTAAACACCGTTTCCCAATCAGGAAATATTGTATTATCTCCTGTCCCTTTGCTCAATTTTGACATTATGGGTAAGGATGGTGGTAACCATGGAAGAAATTAAATGTTGGATGCACTTTATCATGTAACATATGTCCATATGTGAACCATAATAAGGTTGTAGAGAACAGATGCAATAGGAATAATTGCAGTAGGGATAAACAAACCTATCTTAAGATTAATATTTGTTATTTGTCATCTGCAATTGACAGATCCCTCTCCTATAATTATTATTACTAGGAATCACAACTTTTTTCTCTGGTTTTCTTCTATCTCCTACTACATGGAAACTAACAAGAATCGCCAAAAACTCTTTGCTGGGGCAAATATTTTTCTGCCATAGGGCATCATTATCACAACCCCAAAAGGAAGTCCCCCCCCAATTTTTCTTGGGTTTGCAAGAGTTTCAGTTCTCTTAGTTTTATACTTCTGAAGATTCAATGCCATTCACAAGCTTCTTCTTCTTAGGATTATTTCTCTTTGCCACCTATCTTATCTATCTCTCTGCCCGGATCCTGTTCATCTCTAGCCTCATAAAGACTTGCTTAGAAAGCAGGTCCTAATTCTTTAAGTATAATAAAGTACCTATCAATCAATCCAAGTTTAGATATGACCACCAATATTTCTCTCCTTTGACACATACAAAGATATTGCTAGGGAATTGAATTTTCTACAACACACGTTAAATTACCTTGCTCAGGAATTAGTAAAATGTCCATCCACAAAAAAATCTCTTTAATTCTCTTAAAAATCATTCCTTCTTACCCCAAATATCTAATCAGTTGCCAAGTTTCATTGATTTTGCCTCCACAATATCTCATATACATTCCTTCTTCTTTACTCATCTGTTTACTATCCTATTTCAGACACTCTTTACCTCTATTACCTAGCCTACTGCAATACTTTTTAATTGAGTTCGTTGTTTCATATCTCTCACCTCTTCAACTTCCATACTGCTGCCAAAATGATTTTCCTAAAGCACAGATCTGACCAAGCTACTCTATGGCTCAAGAAATTCCAAATGGCTCCCAATAATCTCTAAATAAAAAAGTCTCTCTATGTAGGGTGTTTAAAAGCCATTACAATCCACTGCATTTGCCAAAACTTCCTTCAAATCTGGAATGTATTTATTTGTCAAATTAAGTTTTCATTTTATTTCAAAGTTCTGTTCAAGTATTGTCTTCTACATAAAGTTTTTCCTGCTATCCCCAGGATCAGTGAATCATATTACCATAGGAGGGCTCTTAGGTCTCTTTTCATAAGTTTTTCACAAGAAAATCTTCTTGGACAGAGGATTTTAAGCACTTATTTCACAGTTTCCAAGGTAGTGTCTCTGTCTTACCTCCAAACTATAATGTTAATTTTTCATCAATTTTGTAAATATTTAAATATGAACATGCCAATTCCTCAAAACTGGGTGGATTTCTTCAATCACGAAGCAATTGTAAAATGGCAACTGCAGAGGAATTATATAAATAAAAATCTCTGCAAAAAAATGTATAAGTGTGCATTGGTTGAGGAAGGCCTTCCTAAGCTCTTCCCATACTGAAGAAATCACAAGCATAACTGTACCTAAGTAAGATAAAGGGAGGTCAGATTGGGAGAGAAGGGTTCATAACCCTGCAGTTATGAAACTCTCCAAGTTCACCATGAATCCCTTCCAGGAACATGCTGTTTATATAAGGAGAAGAGAAGAATAATTTCCTTTTGCCTGCTAAAGATTGAAACTGAGGATTATAATGCAGGGATCTGTCTGCAGAAGGATCAATCCAGAAACAAGAATTAACTTCAAAACTGATGTTATCCATTCAGATATCAAAAGATTGATCATAAAAATATTAATTGTCTCAGTTGACTGACTTATTTGAACAGTTGAGTTGGAGGTGAGGGGTAGTTCATGCAGGCATTGGGCAGTAGATGCTGCATGATCTTTTCTCCAAAAGGGAACAAATATCTAGTTCCAGAAAGTCTCATGAATTTTATAAAGAAAGCTTCCTTATCCCTTCTCTTTACAAAGAAAACATGCATTTGCTTTGGGATCCATTTTCAAGTTCTTCTCTTAATCAAAATAACATGTCTTTGGGAATATCACCAGAACTGAATGGGTGAACTATACTAAGGCAGAAAAGAACTAGACTTAGTACTTTGATATAAAAAGGGAAAAAGGATATAAATTATTCTTACTATCAGCATCATCCTTCCAATGACAACATGAAGACAAAACAAGGTAACCATGGAAGTACAGAATGTCAGAGATGGAAAGTACCTTGGAGATAATCTGTGACTAAAAATAAGTAGTAAAAATTCTGGAAAAAACTAATTTTAAAGTAGAACCAGGTCCTACATGGTTGAAGGTTGGGGGAAAAGATAAATTAGTCAATCCAGACCCTGAGACTAGCTAGCACCAAAGATATATTCCTGTTACTCCTAACCTAGAAGATACTACAATTAAGACAGAAGATAAGAGCAAATTGATTCTCTCTCTCTGTCCAAAAGATGTCAGGAAAGCAGATGTTTTGTTTACCATATTTTTTTTTTCTTGGATCTGGGGTCTATTTGCTAACAACAAAAGGCAGCAAATAGCCAACAGTGATTTTCCTAAAACCTAGGTGTGAACAGTTAGTCATCATCCACCACCTCACCCCATCCACAATTAACTACAACATTCCATATTTTTCACTACAGAATATATAACTTGACAATGTTTCATAAAAGATGTAAAATAAAATATGTAAAAAAGATGTAAAATAAAACAAAAAAATAAAAGAAAGTATTTGTAGCTTTACTGTCTTCAGGTTTAGGAAAACAAAACTCATTATGTCTTACAAGATTCCATTTCATACACTTATAAATCCAATGATTTATATAAGTAACAACTTCACTGGAAAAAATCAGCAAAACGGAGAATCTCATAAAATAGTGCTTTCTACATTTTGGACTTAGCTTGTTAATTTTTATTTTTAAAGAAAAAAAAAAGGAAGGAAGAGAAAATTTTTATTGAATCCAAGGAGAATTTGGTTATCTAAAGAACTCCTTGGATTTGGCCTCTATTAGTGAGATTATGAAACAAAATTTGGTACACCAAAGAAATCTTCAGGGAAGTGATAATGTTTAGAAAGAACTTCAGAAGATATCAGAAGAAGGAAAAACCTTCAAACTATTCAAAATTCCTAATTACTGTGTAGGACATTTTATACAGGGATAACAAGACATTTAAGTATGAAAAGCTACAGGACTGCCTATAGAGATAAAGAGAGATCCTGGTGAACTTTGTTTTGTTATTGTTAAATGTTATTTTTGTATCAGTATATTATGCAAGGATTCTATCTATAATCCTCTAAACCTGAATGATGAAGGTGTGTAAGATCAGGAACACTGCAGTACGTAGAGGAAAGGAGTCAAAACAGAAGATAGTCATGTTGGGAAAGAGTAATCAATAATGCCAGACCATGTGATACCTTAGAACTGATTTTATAAAATGGCATAAAATTTCATTATTCAATCATAGTATTTTTAAAGTATCAATTAACAATTTAAAATAATGTTTTTGGTAAGAAAACTGTTACATCTAATTTTCTTTGTTTTAATAAGTTGAAGATATGTGTGGGAAAATGTCATTTAAATAAAAGTAATTTATTAATTTAAAAATTAAATTGAAACCATTTATTTTTCTTTAAAAAGATATTATATTGCTATCTTCTTATATAACTTTCATTTACTAATATATCCCTACCTCTTCTCAGCCAGAGAGCAATGCCAGAGGGAAAGAGAGACAGAGAACAGAAAGAGAGAGGGGGGGTTATCTTTTCTCCTTCATTCTTTAGGATTAAACTCAAACTCAGTTGTCATAATTGCCATTTTTAATTTAAGTTAAATTTTGTTTTTGTTAACCTACTATCTTTTGGGTGAGTATAGTATGTTAAACAGATCAAAACTCAATAAATACTTGTTAATAAGCCACTAATATAATTGCTAATTCATTTTTTGTTGTGGTTCTTTTCATTTGTGTTTGTTAACATGAGTATGGATATTGTTTTCCTTGTTCTGCTCACCTCATTTTGTATCAATTCCTATTTATTTTCATGCTTCTGTGAATTCTTCATTTTCATTGTTTCCTATGGTGCAGTAATACTTCATTTCATTTACATTTTGTTTAGCCATTCTGTAATCAATGGACATATATTTTATTTACAATTCTTTGCTACCATGAAACATCGCTATAAAACAGTTTGGTGTATATGGCAGCCTTTTTCTCTGAGCTTTATGTATGAATGTCAAGCAGTGGGATTGCTGGGTCAAAAGTAATGTACCTTTTAGTCCCTTTTGTGGAAAATTCCAAATTGTTTTTTTTACCAATGATTAGATTATCTCAAAACTTCACCAAAAATATACTAGTATTTCACCAATAAGTACCATTTTAACACATTATGCTGATCCACAAGAAAATGATATTAGGAAACCAAAACCAAAGGAAACCACAACAAAATAAACAGACAAATAAATAAGAACAACAACAACAAAACAAAACAAAACAAAAATCAAAAATCCTGCCCTTAAGGAGCTTATATTTTATTATTTATCTTGACTAGACATGGTAGGTTATGTTTTATATCTACACTAACATCAAGGACCCATGGAAGCCTCATTTTAGATAGAATGTATGCATTTACATCTGCCATTCTGGAAATGTAAAGACTGTGATCCAAGGAAAACATAATAGAAACAGAAGTTAGAAACAGCTAGGACAGAATATCTCAATGTGGTCAGAAAAAATAAAAGGAACCATAAGTGGCCAAATAGATGTGCTACAGAGATAATTTCCCCCTGTAACCTAAAGAGTTTATGAAAATAGGGAAGAAGGTGAAACTTCCTCCCCAACATAATGAAAAAGAAAATAAAGGGGAGAGGGGAGTATGTCTATCTAGTACTACTTTAGGTAGTCATAAAGCAAGACAGTTCAAATCAGTGGATTTCATTTTTACAGTGGATAATATTCAGGACTAGTAGTAAGGAAATCCTGATTAGAATTCAGCCTCAGTTATTTAGTATGTGGTCCTGGGCAAGCCACTTAATTTCCCTTTGCCACAGTTTTTTCATTAGTGAAATGTTGTAGATTTTTCTCTTTTATTTTACAAAATGATGAAGTCTTGAAAGAGATTCATGATTTATAAGTGATTTGGATTTAAGTGAGGGAGGGCTATGCAAAGTCACCAGCCTCACTCTCTCAGAAATCATGTGGGTCCAGTGGCAAGATATAGACCTGGAGGACTGGAAATTATCTTCCTCTGCCCTGTGGGTAAAATGGGGACAAAGATAACACTTCTCTTAAAATAGTTATTAGGATCAAAGTAGTGAATATATGCAAAATACTTTGCAAACTTAAAGCATTATATGTATTAGCTATCATTATCACTATTACTAGAGGAGAAGGAAGAGTAAGTAACCTTAATTATGGTGGTAGTATAATAAGATGATGGGTGAGATGACCTTTAAGGTCATCTCTGGTTCTATATCCCTGTATCCTATGATAGCTATAATTCTTTATCATTTATTTGTTCTGATTATTTCATTACTAAATTTCTAGATTCATAATCACTGATAAACTTACATGGATAGTTTTATGACAGTAGATAGAGTACTGGGACTCTCGAGTTCAAATCTGACCTGAGAAACTTACTAGCTTTATGATGCTGGTGAGTCACTTTACCCAGTTTGCCTCAATTCTTCATGGGTAAAATAAGCTGGAGAAGGAAATGGCAAACCACTTTCGTATCTTTGCCCAGAATATCCCAAATACGGTCAGAAAGAGTTGGACATGACCAAAAATGATTGAACAAGACCTACATCCCTCCTTTTTATTTGGTCTTTAGGATTTTGTTTTCTGATAAATTCTGTCTTAACCTGAACAGGCTTCTGATTATCAACTTGGACCCCATAAGACTCTTAAAGACTTGATTGCCTTCAATTTCTTTTGAGTAAAAGGAGTCCCAGAATGTTTACCCTTGCCAAAGTAAAAGAAACTCTTCCCCTACTGATGTAGCTCAGAAATTAATGATTCAAGTCTCATAATCACATTACTTCAGGGAAAAGTGGAAATTTCTTCAGAGTTGGCTATTTGCTGGAGAGCATTTGCAATCGTGAAGGAAGTGAACACGTGACTCAAATCAAATTAAGGAAGAACTAGGTGTTATAGTGGATAAAGTAGAATTCTGGAATTTAAAAGAGATCAAATCCTGGCTTAGCCTTTTTCCTAGATATGTGATTGGAAAAGTGAATAAAAAAATATCTCTCTGCCTTAGTTCCTTATCTATAAAATAGGAATAATAATAATAATAATAATAACATATATCCCAGGATTGTTATGATGATCAAATGAGATAACATATATAAGGTGATTACAAACTTCAAACATTACATGATTGCAAATTGGTAGCTATAAAATTATGTGGAAACAGTTACCTTGTTTCTAGGCAATACAATGAGTCCCCCCAATTCTTTCACCTCACCAAAAGGAAATCTGCCCAGAGCTCTGGCTTGTATAGATTATTCCTGGCTTTCTAGCCCTTGACCCCAGATTCTCCAGTACCTTATCTAAGGAAGTCTTTGCCTTACCATCTGGCAGGCTAGAGGTAATTCAGCCATTGTATAAAAACTAGAGAAAGTCAAGTTCCCTCACTATCCACTGTGCCCCTTCCTTGAAAACAACCCTCATTAAATAAGCTACTTCCCAGTGAAATTGCCTACTTCCAGGTAACAAGACAGAATACAATGGAAATAACACTACCATTAATAATGATAGCTCATATGCATATAGCATTTTAAAACTATCAAAATATCTAACACACAGTACCTTGTTTGAACCTTATAAAATCCTATTTATTGTTCCCATTATATACATGAAGCTGAAAGATACTGAGCTTTACCCGATGTCCCACAGCCAGTTTGAGTCAGGATATGAATCCAAAGGCTTTGAGTCTCCAAATCCAGCCTGCTATCTACAACAGTCATGATATCTTTTTATAATCTTTATATCTTATAAGCCAGGCTTTCTTAGATTTTCTCTGTCCTATTTAAAAGTTCTGACCTGACCATTCTTCCAGTAGTGAGTTAGGTTGTAGGCATGATATCTACTTATCCTTCTACTTAAACTTATCTTTCAATGTGTCTTCTTCAAGGCTTGCCTTCCATGATGGCTGATATTGTGAAGGCTTCTCTAAAAATTTCCTAACTCCTCTATGGGTGACACATTAACCTAGGTTTGAAAATCAATTATGAATCACTTAAGTCTACCCCCGCCCCAAGCACCTTCCAAGCAGACAGCAAACTCTGATGGACTATCCCAAGTTTGAGACTTACAATAGCAATACTACAACTCAACCTCAGGTCCAACAATATTCATGGCCTGCCAAATGATTCTCCATCAAAGTCCAACTTATCTCTATACCATTAAGTAATGTGGGTCCTAGGTACAATAGATTTGGATGAAGAGATCCAAAAATTTTATGTACTTAGTATTTATTCAATGAGAGAAAATATTCCGGCAACTCCACACCTCTCATTAATAGTTGAAAGATGAGTAATCCAGGAGATTTAAATTCCCAGGGATCAGATGGGGAAGCAGTAGGGAAACACTCAGTTTGACTTCACTCCCTGCTATTCTCAGGGCTATTGGGCAAGCAGGCTGGCTGGCTGACATTGCCTAATTAAGCCACTGTATTGGAACCTGGTAAAATCAAGTTTCTTGCCTATTACAGTCAGAAGCATTGCCTGGAGCAGACATGAGCCATATTCCAGTCACAGTTTTCTGTCAGACTTTAAGCTTATGGTCCCATTCCCATACCAGGCCATTCAATCTCCTGGTGCAGGGAAATTCCAACCCCTCCCCCCAACACAAACACTCCCATACAAAGACCTTATGCTTATATTAATTCTGTCTTGGGAGTAATTCAGGTTAGTCAGTTCTATTAATTGGTAGGTCAGAGATCACAGCTCTGTAAGGGTTTTTTTTTGTTTGTTTTGTTTTGTTTTTTTCAAAAGAACTGATAGAATGGTCTCAACTAGTTCTCGATCTCCCCTACCACAGTTTGGATTCAAAATGTGAGGAAAAGAATAAATCTATCATAGCTACAAACCTCTGAATACCATCATCACTGAGGACTGGTACCTTTGTCCTTGATACCTAATCTGTTTTCCCATGTGTTCAGAGTATTCCTGTCCATTAAATTGGACCTCTGGGAAGCATTTGATTTGATCCAAATACAAAAACATGAGAAACAAAATATGAACTTTTAGATCTATTATGGCCCATATGAAGAGCAAGTTAGATACTTCAGTTTGGTAACATCCCTACAATTTTTAAAAGGTGCATGGTTTTAGTATTTGGAGTGATGATGTATTACTGATTTTTTTTTATTCTCCTCCAAAGACCCAGGCCATTCATAGAATCTAAGATTGAAAGTTGGAAGAGAACTTTACTTCAATCTCCTTATGTTACAGATGGGCAGGATTTCAGCCTTCCCCATCACTTACATTGGTTTTATTTGTCAAAATGAAGAAGTGTTTATAAATGAAGGAGGAAATGGAATGTGCGCCACACAACAAAGCCAAAAAGAGAATTCCCATGGATGTATGCCATGCGATCTATGCTACAATTGGGGACCTATGTATTGATCAAAAATTGGGCAATATTTCCTTGGTTCTATAACATATCTTTACCAAATCAATCTCAGATTTTCCACTCTGATATCATCTCTTCTTCACTACCTGAAGTATGTCAAGATTTTACAGTGAACACAAAGAGCAGTTAAAACATTCAAACATTTTAAAAAGAAGTTTTTCTCCAGCCCTCTTGAGTGACCAGAAATCACAAATATAAGTGATTATGAAGATTTGGTGCAACTATTTTAATGGAGTGCTATCCTTCCAGAGATTACCTCAACTCTCCCATGATCTGGTTCTTTTCTCATAAATTGAATGACAAATAGAGGAATGAAATGCTTAGGGAGAAGGAACCAGCTGCCTGGTGATGTACTGCTTTTACAGTTATTGTTGTTTAAATTTAATAGAAAAGAAAGATGACTGGCAATCTCTTAAAGAGTAATTAATAATGAAATGTGAAGCAATTAATGTGTAAGAAGGAAGGAAGGTTATAACCAAGGTATTGTTGAAGACTGTGAAATAGATAAAATGGAGATTTGTAAATTATTGTTCCTCTCAGCTCTTGTCAAATCTATCACAGGTGTTACCATCAGTATAATTTCAATTAACTAGCAAATGTTCTTAGACATTCTGTCTAGACTTTCTGATGCCATGATATGACTTTGGTTTCAATTTCTTATAAACACACAGAAAAAAAAAATCACACTAAAATCCCTGATTTCACATTAGCCTGAAGAAATGCTTAACCAAAATTTCTAAATTCATTAAAGATTCATCTACAAATAAAGAAGGCAATTAATCAGAAATACAATGCAGGAGTAAAAATTGAGCCAGAAAGCAGAACCCTTCAATACTTTACTCTGTGTGTGTGTGTGTGTGTGTGTGCGCGCATGTGTGTAATGAATATTTTGAGAAATAAGCACACATAACTATTTTTGGAATGGCAGCAGACTATGTTACAGTTGGAAAGAGATATTCTATATTTCAGGGATTTTAAATTGTAATGAGGAGAATCTCCTTAATTGGGTAATGAAATGGATCACAGATAATGTTATGAAATTGTTACTCTCTAATCCTAACAATTATATATCCTTACTTGATAAAGATAAGATGCTTAATCTGTTGGGACTTTTTTCTTTAATTTTGAACAATTTAATATGCTATTACATTAAATAAGAATTAGGTTTGTGTAAAATTGAATCATGTATTATCTATCAATCATTGATTTTATAAATTAAAATATATAAGAGGTTTCCTTTTTTGACTTTTCCAAGATTTTAAACCCGAGAATTATATGTGTACACATACATACATATATGTATATATACACATATGCATATATGTTTATACATATACACATATATGTATGTGTGTATCTATACCTGTGTGTTTGTATGGTATACACACACCTGGAGATAAAGTTGACTCCTCTACTCTCCCCATCACACAGACAAAAAAATTAAACAAACCCCCTAGATAATTCATCCAGGACAAATAAGAATTTCTACTTGGTAAATATGGAGATCTGTTGATTCATTTTCCCATTTGAATGTATAATAAGGGAAGGATAGGCTGATAAACAAGATGACCTGGACTGATATTAAATTTAGTTCCACAATTATTTATTAAGTGAGTATTGACTGCCAGATATTGAGCTAGGTTCTAGACACAAATGACTAAGAGGGTTTATACAGATACACAGTACCTGGAATTTTTTTAATAGGGAAAGTGTCTAGTGAGACAAAACGTTTTCAAATAAGCAGTAAATAAATAATTATATAAATTAATTCCAAAGGCAAGGATATCAACAGCTGAGAGGAGTCAGGAAAGGCTTCCTGTGTGAGGTACAACCTGAACTCTATTTTGGAGGAAGCTACTGAAAATTTTAAGAGGCCACGGTAAAGAAGGAATGTATTCCTAACACTGGAGATGGGGGTGGGCATACAATAAACTTGCTGAAATGGTCAATGGTACAGCATATAAAAGAACCAACAAGTAGATTGATTTGACTGGAATGGAAAAATTCATTAGTGGGAGAAATGGAGATCCAAACTGTGAAGAAAGATTAGAATCATGTTATAATGGCTGCAAGATTCTTTTATTTCTTTTTATGTGTAACTCTGTGTGTGTATGTACATATATATATATATATATATACATAAGTGTATATATATATATATACACATAAATGTGTATATATAGACACATATTTATATGTATACACACACACTGTTCCAGATTTTTCCCTCCTTACCCTCACTCCCTCTCCTAGATGGTAGTAGTTCAATACATGTTAAATATGTTAAAATAGATGTATATATATTTATACTGTTACCTTGCTGCACAAGAAAAATTGGATCTGGAAAGAAAAAAAACCTGAGAAGGAAAACAAAATGCAAGTAACATCAACAGAAAGTGTGAAAATGCTA
Source organism: Myrmecobius fasciatus (assembly GCA_023553655.1). NCBI lineage: Eukaryota > Metazoa > Chordata > Mammalia > Dasyuromorphia > Myrmecobiidae > Myrmecobius > Myrmecobius fasciatus. The sequence continues at coordinate 50,870 of JAJPUD010005455.1, forward strand.
TGTTGTCCACATTTCATATCCCTCTCTCTGGGTGTATATGGCTTTCTTCACTGAACAAGTGGAACTGGTTTGAAACATTTCATTGTTAAAGAAAGCCATGTCCATCAGAATTGATCATCACGTAATATTGTTGTTGCCGTTTATAATGATCTCCTGGTTCTGCTCGTTTCACTCAGCATCAATTCATGCAAGTCTCTCCAGGCCTCTCTGAAATCATCTTGCTGATCATTTCTTACAGAACAATAATATTCCATAATATTCAAATACCATAATTTATTCAGCCACTCTCCAATTGATGGGCATCCTTTCAGTTTCCAGTTTCTAGCCACTACAAAAAGGGCTGCTACAAACATTTTTGCACATGTGGGTCCCTTTCCCTCCTTTAAGATCTCTTTGGAATGTAAGGACAGTAGAAAGACTGCTGGGTTAAAGGGTATGCTCAGTTTGATAACTTTTTGAGCATAGTTCTAATGGAAACTACTTTTTATAAAAAAAGATATGAGTATTACTTTGATAAATATTAACTCCAAATATTTAAGTATGCTGCTGTGTAGGGGTATTGAGCAATATTAAAGGTTATAACTAGAAATATTGCCCTTTCCTAATTTAGATTTTTAACACCTAAATTATTATTAGTTTTTTAAAATTTATTTTATTTGCAAAACATATGTATGGGTAATTCTTCAACATTAACCCTTACATAGCTTTCTGTTACAAATTTTTCCCCCCAACTCCCCACCCCTCCCCTGGATGGCAGGATATCCACTACATGTTAATTATGTTAAAATACTTGGCAAATTGAATATATGTATATATATTTCCACACTTATTGTTGTGCAAGAAAAATCGTATCTACACAAAAGACATATCAGATGAAGGAAACACAATGTAAGCAAATATCAATTAAGAGTATGAGAATGTTATGTTGTGGTCCACATTTCACATCCCTCTCTCTGGGTGTATATGGCTTTCTTCAGTGAACAATTGGAGGTGGTTTGAAACATTTCATTGTTGAAGAGAACTAAGTCCATCAGAATTGATCCTCATATAGTCTTGTTGTTGCCGTGTATAATGATCTCCTTGTTCTGCTCATTTCACTCAGCATCAGTTCATGCAAGTCTCTCCAAGCCCCTCTGAAATCGTCTTGCTGGTCATTTCTTACAAAACAATAATATTCCATAACATTCATATACCATAATTTATTCAGCCATTCTCCACTTGAAGGGCATCCATTCAGTTTCCAGTTTCTAGCCAATACAAAAAGGGCTGCCACAAACATTCTTGCACATGTGGGGCCCTTTCCTTCCTTTATTATTTCTTTGGGATATAAGCCCAATAGAAATGCTGCTGGGTCAAAGGGTATGCATAATTTGATAACTTTTTGAGCATAGCTCCAAATTGCTCTCCAGAATGGCTGTATCCGTTCACAGTTCCACCAACAATGCATCAGTGTCCCAGCCTTCCCACATCCCCTCCAACATTCATCATTATCTTTTCCTGTCATTTTAGCCAATCTGACAGGTGTGTAATGGTACCTCAGGGTTGTCTTGATTTGCATTTCTCTGATCAATAGTGATTTGGAGCACCTTTTCATATGATTATAAATAGTTTTAATTTCATCCTCTGAAAATTGTCTGTTCATATCCTTTGACCATTTATCTGTTGGAGAATGGCTTGAATTTTTATAAATATGAGACAATTCTCTATATATTTTATAGATGAGACCTTTATCAGAATCCTTAAATGTAAATATGATTTCCCAATTTATTGCTTCCCTCCTAATCTTGACTGTATTGGTGTTGTTTGTACAAAACCTTTTTAAATTAATGTAGTCAAAGTTATCTATCTGGTTTTCAATCAAGTGTTCTAGTTCTTCTTTGGACATAAATTTATTCCATCTCCATAGGTCTGAGAGGTAAACTATATTACGTTCCTCTAATTTACTTATAGTATCACTCTTTATATCCAGATCATGAACCCATTTAGATCTTATCTTGGTATGTAACACCTAAATTATTATCACAATTGGCAACAAGGTAACTCAGTGGATAGAATGTTGGACTTGCAATCATAAAGAGTTGAGTGCAAATCCTGCTTTAGACACTTATTAAGTGTATTACCTTGGAGAAAGTAAAGTAATTTAACCTCTGTCTGCCTCAGTTTCCACATCAGAAATTTGGGAATAATAGATATTTTATAGTAGCAAATACAATTGCATATAAACTAATTTCTGAGGCTGTGAGGGAGGCAATGACAACACTTGGTCAAAAGAATTAAGTAGAAAAATCAAGGTGCTCCACAGTATGATTTTAGGTCTTCTTTTCTAGTCTTAACTCCTACTAGATAATACTCAGGTAAAAATAGTCATTCCAATTCATCTGACCAATTCACCTCTTCCCTCACCTAAATTCAGAGGCTCACACAATCATACATTTCAGAGATTCAAGTGACTTTAAATGCCATGTAGTACAAACCATAACTGAACAAGAATACCACATAAAATACTTGACAAATATTTAACAATCTTTTCTTGAAAATATTTAGTGGAAAGGAATCCAGGCTTTAGATTCATCTCATTATGTTTTTAGATAATTCTGATTGTAGGAAGTGTATTTGTTTGTTTTTTCTTTTCTTTTCTAGACCAGGTCTCTCTATCTAGTTAACGAACACTCTCTATCTAGAAAAGCACATAAACTTTAAGTTACTGTTAATTCAGATCTCCTTAGTCAGCTTGATGTCCTTCTGTTAATTTGGATCCACATTAGCTGTAGGCTTCCTGAAGCTCAAAATCCTGGAACTCAAATTACTAATTGCAACTTCACCCAGCAACAGTGATTATAAGCTTGCAAAACCATGCTAGTCCAAGTTTTTCTGTTTGTTAAGCTTAAATCCCTCTCCTATAATTGCTGCCACTATTTCTCTTTCTTCTTTTGGGGATCAAGAAGAAGAATGTCTTCCTTCAGGATTTTGTGCTTTCTCATATTCCATATTTGCAAATGCTCTTATCCTCATAAGAAATCTCCTCAAATACCCACCTTCAGTGAGCAAAATCCCTCGGGGTCTAAATGAGATGATTCTCGGAGGGTTTTTCATGACAACTTCCCTCATCATTTCAATTGGAAGCAATCTGTCACTCTTCTGTAACCCTATAGAATATAGCTTATCCCACTGATTATCATGTAATATCTACTATTTTGCATTGTAGATATCTATGCATATAACAACATGATTTGGAACTAAAAAAAACTTTTAATGATCATGTAGGTGACATACTCATTTCATAAATGGAGAAACTGATGGTCAGAGAGATGAAATGAGTTGGCTGAGACTGCACAGTAGCAGTTAGGGGTTAATTCCAGCTCTTCTGACTTCAAATATAATGCTTACATATCATCTTCTCCTGAAATATAAAGTTCTTATAGAGAAAATTCTCAGGTTATATATCTTGACATCTTTTACAAGATTAAGCATACTAACTAATAAACAATCAACAAGGAGGTGCATTAAGTACTTTCCATGTGTCAAGTGCTATGGTAAACATTTGGAGATATAAAGACAAAAAGAAAAACAGTCATTTGTAATAAGTCATTTGGCTAGGCTACAGTGTGCACAAAGGGGAGTGATGTTCAATGAGGCCAGACAATTAGGTGTGGGCCAGTTTGTTAAGGACTTTACATAACAGAGGAATTGATATTTCATGAGGGGAGGAGGAAACATACTAATAGGGAGTTTATTAGAGGGAGGAGAAACATTGTACTCAGCACTCATGTTAAATATTCAATGTATAGAATTATAATACTTTTTAAAAATCACTTTACATTTAGGTCTTACCATAGTAGCACTAATATACTATTGTTAAAAAAAATAACTCAACTGTCTCAAAAGATATTGTGTAAAAGAAAGCAGAGTCAAGATGTCAGAGTAACTCACCTAATGTCACCCCCAAACCACTCCAAATTCCCTTAAATAATGACTCTAAACAGATTCTAGAGCATCAGAACACCAAAAAAGATGCAGTGGAACATTTTCCATCTTAGAAAAGTGAGCAGAAAAGGTCTGTGACACTAGGATGGGAACCCCACATGCAGGCCATGTCACTGCAGCCCCAGCTCCTGTCCTGGTTCCAGTTTAACTTCTGAATCAGTGGCAGTCCTGGTGGCTTCCAAATCTCTCAGTCCAGAGACAGCAAAGAAGACCTGGAAGTTCAGGAGAAAAGGTCTGAGGAAGCAGATGGGAGCCTAGCAGGATGTGCCAGTGCAGTCCCAGCCCAGACCCCAACCTCAGTGAGGTGGGACTTCTTAATCAGCAGCAGTGCTGGAGACTTCTGGACCTTTTGCCCTGCAGACACCAAGAAAGACTGGGAAGGTCAGCGGAGAGGGTCTGTGGCAATGGGGTTGGAGTCCAGTGTGCAGTCCCAGAGCTCCAAACCCAGTGGTCCTAGCATAAGCAAAGTAGGACCCTTGATTTAGTCACTAGATCTTTCAACTACTTTGGGGCAGGGACATGTCTAATAGCTTCATGGTGCAAAAAAGTGCTTGTGGTCAGATTCCTGAGTAATAGGCTAGGAAAATGAGCAGAAAACAACAATAAAGTTTCTGATCATTAAAAGGTATTATGGAACAAGAAGATTAAAACACACAAATCCAAAGCTCCTACATCCAAAGTCTCCAAGAAAAATAAGAATTGGGAAGATGGCGGAGAGCAGACAAAACTCTCTGTAACCTCTTCTAACCTTTCCCCAAACCAACAGCAGATGAAGCCTCTAAACTGGTTTTGAAGTCAAAGAATCCACAAATATCTAGAGTATAACACATTTCCAGAAGAAGATACCTTGGAAGAAATTCAGGTCTGTTTCAATTGGGCAAGGGGGTGGTATGCCAAACCTAAACAACAGCACAGGGAGACCAGGATGGGAGCTGGAGTGGAGAGTCCGCGGGTTGTGGCTTCCACACACCTGGGAGTCTTCTGAGGGCCTCTTGGGCCAATCTGTCCTGATTGTAAGCAGGTGGTTTGGCAGATCTGCCTTTTGGGGGGGGAGGAGATCGTGAACCACTGAGCCCCTGAAGAGCACCGGACCTAGCTGCCATTACACAGCATCCTAAAGCAATCAGTCAATGAGCAGGACTGTCCAGCATTGTAAATTAATCAATCAATCAGCAGAACTGCCCAGCACCTGAAATAACTCAATCAGCAGACTTGCCCCAGGGCAAATTAAAGCAGCTGTCCCTCCTTTGCTTTGAACAGACCTCAAGCTTTAAAAAATTAATTTAAAAAAAGTCTCATCATAGACAGCTTTAATGGAGAGAGAGAACAGACCTCAAATCCTGAGGTCCCTAAAGGTAAAGCAACTCCAGAAAAAGCCCCAAAGGGAGACAAGCCCACAAGGCTTTCTTTGAAAATTGCATAAAGAATCTTAAAAGAGATTTAGAAGAAAAATGGGGAAATGAAATGAGATCATTGCAAGAAGGAATGGAGAAATTTCGCATATTTCCTCCATTTTCTTTTTCTGTAATATTAGCTAATTGGATTAGTATATGGTGACACCTCAAAGTTGCTTTAATTTCTATTTCACTTTCTTTTAAAGGTTTTTATTTTCTAAACATATGCACAGATGATTTTCAACATTCACCCTTGCAAAACCTTTTGTTCCAAGTTTTTTTTTTACTTTCCTTACCCTCATGTCCCCCACTAGAGAGCAAGTGATACAATATATGTTAAACATGTGCAATTCTTCCACAATTATCATTATGCACAAGAAAAATCAGATCAAAAAGAAAAAAATGAGAAAAAAAAAACAAAAGAAGGCAAACAACAAAAAATGAAAATACTATTTTGTAATCTACATTCAATCCTCACAGTCATCTCTCTAGATGTAGATGGCTCTCTTCATCATAAGACATTGGAACTGATCTGGTCACTGTTGAAAAGAACCAGGTCCATCAGAATTAATCATCATAAAATCTTGCTGTTTCTGAATACAATGTTCTCCTGGTTCTACCCACTTGACTCAGCATTAGTTCATGTAAGTCTCTCCAGGCCTCTCTGAAATCATCCTCCTGACCATTTCTTCTAGAACAATAATATTCCATAACATTCATATACCATAACTTATTCAGCCATATTTTAAATATGGGTATCCACTCAGTTTCCAGTTCCTTGCCATTACAAAAGGGCTACATTTTTGCACATGTGGGCTCTTTTCCCTTTTTTATGATCTCTTTGAGACACAAGTCCAACAGAGACTCTATGGGATCAAAGGTTTGGTAGCCCTTTGGGCATAGTTCCATATTACTCTCCAGAATGTTTGGATCACTTCACAACTCCACCAACAATGTATTAGTGTCCCAATTTTCCCACATTTCCTCCAACATTCATCATTATCTTTTATTATCATATTAGCCAATCTGAGAGCTATATTGTGGTAACTCAGAGTTGTTTTAATTTGCATTTCTCTGTTCAATAGTGATTTAGAGAATTTTTTCATATGACTAAAAATTTCTTCATCTGAAATTTTTGTTCATATCCTTTGACCATTTTCATCACTGTAGAACAGCTTGTATTCTTTTTTTTTCTTTTTTTGCTAGTATCATTTTAATTTTTTTCTTTGATCCATGTTCAAAAATCCCTTATTTATCCAAATATAATTTTGGGGATAAGACATTTCACATAAATGAAGTCACAGTCTGAGGAGGGTCATTCTTTTAAGAACCAAAGTTGTTGTGATGAAATTTTCCTTTTTTTAAATTAAAGCTTTTTATTTTCAAGATATATACATGGATAATTTTCAACATTAACCCTTACAAAACCTTGTGTTCTAATTATTGCCCTTTCTTCCCTCCACCTCCTCCCCAGAGGGCAGGTGATCTAATATATGTTAAACATATGCAATTCTTCTATACATATTTCCATAAATATCATGATGCACAAGAAAAATCAGAACCAAAAGGAAAAAAAATGAGAAGGAAAACAAAATGTAAAAAACAACAACAAAAAACAGTGGAAATACTATTTTGTATTCCACATTCAGTTCCCACTGTCCTCTCTCTGGGTGTAGATAGATGACTCTCCTCATCACAAGACAATTGGAACTGGCTTGAATCATCTCATTGTTGATGAGAATCACATCTATCAGAATTGATCATTGTAAAATCTTGCTCTTGCCATGTACAATGGTCTCCTGGTTCTACTCATTTTTCACAGCATCAATTCATGTAATTTTCTGCAGGCCTCTCTGAAATCATCCTGCTGATCTTTTCTTATAGAACAATAATATTCCATAATATTCACATACCATAATTTATTCAATCATTCTCCAAGTGATGGGCATCCTCTCAATTTCCAGTTTCTTGCCACTACAAAAAGAATTGCCACAAATATTTGTGTATGTGGGTGTCCCTTTTTCTCCTTTATAATCTCTTGGGACACAAGTCCAGTAGTAACACTACTAGATAAAATATTATATACATTTTGATTGCCCTTTGGGCATAGTTCCAAATTGTTCCTCAGAATGGTTGACTCAGTTCACAACTCAACTAACAATGTATTAGTGTCCCAGTTTTCCCACATCCCCTCCAACATTCATCATTATCTATTCCTGCCATCTTGAATGGCTTGTAGTCTTATAAATTAGAAAAAAAATTCTCTTTATATTTTAGAAATTAGGCCTTTATCAGAACCCTCAGATGTAAAAAAAAAAAAAATTCCCACTTTACTGCTTTCCTTTAAATCTTTTCTGCATTGGTTTTGTTTGTACTATTTAACTTAATATAATCAAAATTATCCATTTTGCATTTCACAATATACTCTAATTCTTCTTTGGCCACAAATTCCCTCCTTGTCCTCAGATCTGAGAGATAGACCATCCTTTCTTCTTCTAATTGGCTTATAGTATCATTCTTTATGTCTAAATCATGAAGCCATTTTGACCTCATCTTGGTATAGAGTTTTAGGTTAGTTTTTGCGATACTAATTTCTTATTTTTCCAGCAATTTTTGCCAAATAGTGAAGTTTTTATGCCAGAAGCTAAGGTCTTTGGGTTTGTCAAATGCCAGATTACTACAATCGTAGACTATTGTGTCATGTGAACCTAACCTATTCTACTGGTCAACTACTATTTTTCTTAGCCAGTATCAAATGGTTTTAATGACCACTACTTTATAATATAATTTTATGTCTGATACAGCTAGGCCATCTTAATCTGCATGTTTTTCATTAATCCTTTGGAATTCTTGACCTCCTTCATGTTAACTTTGTTATTATTTTTTCAAGCTCTGTTAAATAATTTCTTGGAAGTTTCATTGATATATAGCATTGAATAAATAGATTAATTTAGATAGAAGTACCATTTTTATCATATTAGTTTGGCTTACCTATGAACACTGGATATTCTTCCAATTATTATATATATATATATTATATATTGATGTATATTAAAATAATATAATATATATATTACATATTGAATATATATCCAAAATTATATTAAAATATAATATATTATATTATTATTTGTGTGAAAAATGTTTTGCAATTGTGTTCATATGGTTTCTGATTTTGTCTTGGCAGCTAAGCTTCAAAATATTTTATATTATCTATAGTTATTTAAAATGGAATTTTTCCTTGTATTTCTTGTTCCTGGAAATTTTGATAACATATAGACATGCTGGTGATTTATGTGGATTTATTTTTTATTGTGCAATTTTACTAAAGTTGTGAATTGTTTCTTGAATATTTTTAATTGATTCTCTAGGATTCTCTTAGTATATTATTATATCATCTTCAAAGAGTGATAATTTGATTTCCTCCTTACTGTTCTAATTCCTTTAAATTCTTTGTCTTCTCTTATTGCCAAAGCTAAAATTTCTAATACAATATTCCATAGCAATGGTGACAGTGGACAACCTTGTTTCACCCCTGATCTTACTGGGAATGGTTCTAGTTTATCCTCATTATAGATGATGCTTATTGATGATTTATAATAGATGCTACTGATCATTTAAAATAAAATTCCATTTATTCTTATTCTTCCTAGTATTTTTAATATAAATGGGTATTGGATTTTTATCAAATACTTTTTCTCCATCTTATTGAAATATTCATATGATTTCTGTTACTTTGGTTATTGATATAGTCTATTATGCTTATAGTTTCTCTAATATTGTACCAGCCTTGAATTACTGGTATAAATCCTACTTGGTCATAGTGTATTATCCTAGTGATCACTTATTGTCATTTCTTTGCTAAGATTTAATTTAAGACTTTTGAATTAATATTCATTATGTAAATTAATCTATAATTTTCTTTCTCTGTTTTGACCCTACCTGGTTTAGATATCAGCACCATACCTATGTAAAGGAATTTGTTAGGACTCCTTTCCATATTTTTCCAAATAGTCTGCATAGTATTGAAAGTAACAACAACAAGAAGACATGATGATCAATTCTGATGGACATGGCTCTTTTCAACAGTGAAATGAATCAAACCAGTTCCAATTGCTCAGTGATGAAGAGATCCATCTACACCCAGAGAGAGGACTGTGGAAACTGAGTGTGGACTACAACATGTCATTTTCACTCTCTGTTGTTCTTTGCTTGCATTTTGTTTTCTTTCTCAGGTTTGTTTTTTCCTTCTTGATCTGATTTTTCTTGTGCCACAAGGTAACTATACATATGCATGCACATATTGAATTTAACATATTTTAACATATTTAACATGTATTGGACTACCTGTCATCCAGGTGTAGGGAGAAGGGAAAATTTGCAACAGAAGATTTTGCAAGGGTCAGTTTTGAAAAATTACCAATGTATATGGTTTTTGAATAAAAAAAACTTTAATACATTTTTTAAAGATAAAGTAATTGTTCTTTAAATGTTTGGTAGAATCAACATGTAAATTGATCTGGCCCTTAGGGAACTGATTAATAGCTTGTTCAATTTCTTTTTTTTTTTTAAATGGGACTATTTAAGTTATTTATTTGCTCTTCCATTAATCTGGGAAGTGTATATTTTTGTAAGTATTCATCCATTTCATTTCAATTATCAGATTTTTTTTTTCATACAGTTGGACAAAATAATTACTTATTAGTGCTCTAATTTCCTCTTCATTGGTGGAATTTTCACCCTTTTTATTTTTGATAGTAACAATTTGACTTTCTTTTTTTCCTAATCAAATTAACTAAAAGTTTATCTATTTTTTGTTTTTTTTTCATAAAACCAACTCAGTTTTGTTTATTAGTTTAATAGTTTCTTATTTTTAATTTTATTGTGTCTTTTGATTTTCAGAATTTCAAATTTGGTCTTTAATTGGGGTTTTTTATTTTGCTCTTTTTCTAGCTTTTTTAGTTGCATGCCCATTGTGTTGATTTTCTCTTTCTTTATTTTATGCAAGTAAGCATCTAGAGATATAAAACTTTCCCTGCTAAGTGCTCAGGCTACATCACATAAATTTTAGTATATTGTCTAATTATTGTCATTTTCTTGAGTGAAAATACCTATTACATCTATGATTGTTCTTTCACCCACTCATTCTTTAGGATTGAGTTACTTAGCTTCCAATTAGTTTTTTGGTTTTTCTGGCCCTTTATTACATGTAATTTTTATTCCATCATGAAATGAAAAAGACGCATTTACTACTTCTGCCTTTCTGCATTTGATTTTGAAGTTTATATGTTCTAATATATGGTCAATTTTATATAGATTCCACATACTGCTGAGAAAAAAGTATATTCCTTTCTGTCTCCATTCAATTTTCTCCAAAGGTCTACCATATTTAATTTTCTAAAATTCTATTTACCTCCGTAACTTCTTATTGATTTTTAGGTTTGTTTTATCTGGTTCTAATAGAACAAAGTTGAGATCCACTAGTAGTATAGTCTTGCTGTCTGTTTTTTCTTGCATTTGTCTTAACTTTCTCTTCTAGGAACTTGAATGCTATACTACTTGGTGCAAATATATTTAGTGTAGATATTACTTCATTATCCATAGTATCTTTTAGTAAGATGTAGTTTCCTTCCTTATCTCTTTGAATTAGATCTATTTTTGCTTTTGCTTTATCTGAGATCAGGATTGCTATCCCTGATTTTTTTTTTTTACTTGAGCTGAGGCATTATAAATTCTGCTCCAACCTTTTACTTTTACTCTGTTTGTATCACTCTGCTTTAAATGTGTCTCTTGTAAACAACATATTGTAGGACACTTGCTTTTTATCCAGTCTGCTATCTGCTTCAGTTTTATGGGAGAGTTCATTCATCCCATTCATATTCACAGTTAAAATTACTTAACTCTGTGTTTCCTGCCATCTTATTTTCCCCAAATTTCATTTTTCTCTTTCCTTTTCCTCTTTCCCTCCTTACCAATATTTTGCTAATTCTCTCAATCTACACTCCCTTTTTACATCCTCTCCATCCTTTCTTATCCTTTTGTCCTTATAGTTTTATTCTTCCTTCTATTACCTTCACCTTTCCTTTTCCCTTTCTCTTCCTCCTTTTCTATGGGATAACACAAATTTCTATATTAAACTAAATATGTCTAATATTCTCTTTTTTTGAACTGAATCTGATGAGATTAAGGTAGACACGATGCTCATTTCCCTCCCTTCTTACCCTCAAATGTAATAGGCCTTTTTGCCTATTCAAGTGATGTGATTTACTCCATTTACCTCCTCTTCCCTCTTCTTTCAGAACAATCCCTTTTCCATTCCTAATTTCCTTTTTATATCATCACAGTAAAGTCAAATTATACCAATACTCTTTAAGTATAACCCTAACAAAGATACAAATCTTGAGAGTTGAACATATCATCTTCCCATATAGGGATGTAAACATTTTAACCTTTAAAAATCATAGTTTTTTTTCTTTCCTTTTTATTTTTCTATGCTTCTCTTGAGTTCTATATGTGAAGGTCAAATTTTCTGTTCAGCTCTGATCTTTTCATCAAAAATAAATAAAACTCCCTATTTCTTTGAATGTCCATCTTTTTCCCTGGAAGATAATGCTTAATTTTGTGGCATAGTTGATTCTTAGCTGCATTCATAGTTACTTTATTCTGCAGAATACCTTTGATTCTTTAAAGTGAAAGCTGCTAGGTACTGGATAATCATGATTGTGGCTCCTTTTTTTCTGGCTGCTTGCAGTATTCTTTCCTTGATCTGATAATTCTGAAATTTAGCTGTGATATTCCTTTTCATTTTGGGGTCACTTTCAGGAGGTGATTCATAAATTCTTTTAGTGGCTATTTTACCCTATGTTTCTAGGACATCCATTTTCCTTGATGATTTCTTTAAAGATGTTTAGGATCTTTTTTCATTGTTGTTTTCAGTTTTCAATAATTCTTAAATTATTTCTTGTAGATCTCCTTTTCAGGTCAGTTTTTCTTTTCTGATGGGAATTTTACATTTTCTTCTACTTTTCAATTTTTTTGGTTTTGTTTGGCTGATTTTTGATGTTTCATTTAATTATTTACTTGCTTTTGTTCAATTCTAAATTTTATTCAATTTTTTCTTCAATTAACTTTTTAATCTCCTTTTGCATTTAGCCAACTGAACATTTAAATGATTTTTTTTCCATTTCAGAAGTTGTTTTTAAGAGTTCTTTTCTTTTTCCATTTCATCAAAACTATTCTTCAAGGAGTTATTTTCTTCAGACAATTTCTGTTTCCTTTTTCAGAGCTCTCATCTTCTTTTTCCTATAACTCTCCTTTAATATCCTTTTTGAGTTCTTCTAAGAGAACCTTATGAGATGGAGGCCAACTTATATCAATCACCCTTTGAGGCTTCGTCTGGAGATGTTTTGCCTTTAGTGTCCTCAGGGTTTGAAGTCTGTTTTTCTCTGTCACCATAAAAACTGTCTATGGTGTGCTCTTAGGGCAAATGAGAGATTGTCCCATGAACTTTCTTCATGGCTGGCATGGCTTCATGCTGCCCTGGGTCTGGTGCTTCTAGCCTCCTTTCGATGCTGGGTAGGCATGGTCAATTTCCACATTATGCTGGGATTCAAGGGCTCAGAATCTGCTTTCTGTTACTGTTTTGGAGGTCTCACAGCTAGGCTGATGATCCCCTGGTTTCTGAACCAGGACAGAGTAGCAAATGCTGCTGCATTTTGACTATGAGCCTCCTGCTAGATTCCTCCAGCATGCAGAAGCCTCTCCACTCTCCACTCTCCACTCTGGGTCTCCCTGCACTACACTGTGCTGCCCTGCCCCTGCATTGCCCTGCAAACCCTACCCCTCAACCCATAATTGAGATAGACCTTTTCTGAAGTTCTCCCAAAATATCTTTTGCTGGAAATTTATCGTACTCCAAATATTTGTGGGTTCTGTCACTTCAAAACCTATTCAAAGGCTTGATCTGGTGTTGATCTGAGGGAAGTCAGGAAGAGCTCAAAGATCTATCTATTCTCTACCATCTTAGCTCCATCCCTTGCATTTCTCTAATAAATTAGCAATTTAGAGGTTTGTTTTTTTGTTTGTTTGTTTGTTTTGTTTTTTACATATGACCATAGGTAGCTTTGATTATTCATCTGAAAACTGTCAGTTCATATGTTTGTGCATTTGTCAATTAGGGGATGACCCAGACCTTTATATGTGAACCCAGTGTTAAGAGGATGCCTATATTTTCCTTCTAACCAGTTGTTTTACCCCCTTACTCTTTATTTTGAGAGCTCCAGAAGCTGCTGATTAAATTGCCATCATTGCCAGTGGCTGACTTCTGCTGCAATTGGCTTATTACTGGCCACCTGGTAAAGTGTTCAGGCCTCTGTGCTGGCTTGCATCAAACTGTAGGGTCTCTCTGTTGCCTTGTACTGGAACTGGGTCCCTACTGCTGGCTCACATGGGATTCCAGAGTCCCAGAGCTTGCTGCTAGTTTGTGCTAGGGCACAGGACCTCACTGCCAGTTTGCCAAAAGCAGCCTGCTATGGACGGTTCTCCACTCTCATTCCAGTGTAATAAATGCTTCCTGCCAATCTACTAAGTTATTTTGGCCTGGAAAATTGTTTTACTCTATTCTTTTGTGGTTTTTCCCACTCCAAAATTCATTTTGAGTCATTATTTTAAAGTTGCTTAAAGGGGAATTTGGGAGAGCTCAGGCAATTCATTGCCTTTTCTCCATCATCTCTGCTTCAACTCCAAGAAATGAAATTTATGGACAATCTTTCACAATCTATCAAATGATAGCATTTTTAGTGAATTTGGAAACTTATATCCTGAACCATATTCTCAAGGCTATATAAAGCTATTGACTTTTCCTATTTTCCTGGAGACCATTGTAAAGATATGAGTATTATGTTTACAGCTTCTATTTCCAAATATTTAATTTGGCTGGCTATAGGTGGTGGGGGTGGTGGAATTAAGCAATATGGAAATGGAGTGCGTTTGATTCAAGATTACCTAGTCTTAAAATGATAGTTCTGAACCATGGGCCATTCCTACTTGATCAATTCCAATAAAAATTATTATTGTCTTTAACTTAAATTAGAAACTCTATTTAGGTTTTAAAGCTTTTTTCAACCTGGTCTCCAACCTATCTTTCTAGCCTTTTAAGACTTTGCTTTCTTTGCTGATCTCTATGTTCAACTAAAATGGCCTTCTCTGTGTTCCTTTCACTTAGCATTACATTTGCTGTGTCTATGTCTTTGCACTGGAGTCCCTTTACCTAGAATGCAATTTTTTTATTTTGCTTCCATCTTGTACCCCATTTCATTTAAGACATAGCTCATATCCCATCATTCAGATAAAGTCTTCCTTGATACCCTCACGTGGTAGTGTCTTCCCTAGTGATTTACTTTGTTTTTTATAAAAAGTGTATGTGTATGAAGTATTTATGCATATATGTATATATATAAATGTATATAAAGACACACATAGACACATATAGATAAATGCATACATACACAGACACAGGGAAATGCATATGTATATATTTGCATATATATATATATTTGAAATTTACATATTTTTCTGTCTCTATCCATCCTTCTATCTATATCTATCATTTTTGCCTTTCTAGCTACCCATCTCTATCATTTTTTTCTTTCTGTACTTCTATCTATCTATCTGTACTTGTTCTCACCCCCATTAGAATGTAATATCTTTGAGAAAATGAAAATTGGTTCTTAGTTCTTGTATCCTTAGCACCTAGCATGGTGCCTGAGACAAGAGTATATTGATAAGAATGATTAGCCCATTCAAATCTTTGTCTCTGTCACTAGAGTAGGAGGAAAGAGTATTCTATTGCTTAACCACACAGGACTTCCCAACCCCAGAGGAAACACAATAGATTCCCTTAACTGCCCCTTCCGTTTTTTAATAAGCTGGTTTTCAGTGATACGATCTGTGTCATTAATGAAAACCTGCACTAAAAGGGAATATGTAGAATTGGAATGGGTCCACTGTTGCAAATGTCAGTCTGAGGAATGATCCTGCATGTATATTGATGGCACATACATGCTTGAAATCCAAATGTATTCTAAACTAGCTTTGGCAACAAGAGAATCAGTGTACTGGGAGCTGTGTATGTTGTTTTCACTTCATTGCTGATGTATTATTTTCCTGGGGGAAAGCTGGAGAGAGAATGATTTAAACTGTGAAGTCTTCCTGACTGCACACATTCCCCAAATAAAATGTGATGCTGATGTGGAGAATGGCAGTGGGCCCTTGCTTGGTGCTGATTTATAAAGGAGGTGACACTCCTATTGTCATAAGGCACAGATGGGATTTGGTGATACTTTTACCCCCAGATCTTCAGTGGCTCACCATCACCTACTAAGGAAAAGCCACAATACTGATTTTGTCATTTGTGTGACCTACTTCTGAAGCTTTTTCTCTTACTTCTCCCCCATAGTCATCCTCTCTTAGAGCCATATTGGGCTGCTTGTGGCAACTTAAACACAGTCCCACTGTTCTCTAAAGATTAAATCAATGATTCTATTGATTTAGGGAAGATCCAGTGAGGAAACTTCCTCTGTTAGTGCAAGTCAGAACCTTCTTTGAAATCTGCACTCTTAGAGAGTTACTTAAAGCACTGAGAGTGATTTTTTCCCCTGAGATTCCATAACTATAATGTGCCAGTAGCAGAACTTAAACCCTATTTTGGGTGGACTTTGAGGCCTAGATCTCTATTCTCTACACCAGATCACCCAAGAGCCTCATTGGCCTGTAACATTCCCCTGTGGTCAAAAACCAAATTTAAACATAACTGGGAAATATTTTGTAAAAAAAATAATAAAATTATAGTAAAATACAGAAAAAGTTAATATATGCTTTTCTAAGTCAGTATGTGCCCATAGGGATTTTTACATATTGGTTAGTGGCTCCCATTTCAAATTGAGTTTGACATCACTGTTTTATATCATGCTGTAAATAACATCATCATCATCATCATCATCATCATCATCATCGTGCCATTTATATATTATCTGTGTTTGCCAGTTACTTTGCATATTCTCATCTCATTTGAACCTTAGAAGAACTCTGTAAGAGAGGTATGACAGTAATCATTATTACTAAATAATAAAATAAAGATAACTTACTGTTTACTAAGTTATATATATATATATACATAAATGCATATTTGCTACATATATGTGTATGATTATACACATACACACACACACACATATATATATATATATATAAAACACAAAAATGTTTTATATATATGTATACACAAATACATGCACATCTAAGTTTCCATTTTAATGAAGAAGAAATCTGAGGTTCACAGAATTTAAATAACAGGCCATGGTTGTGCCGCTAATTGGGATAAGGTTGGGATTTGGGCTTGGGTCTTCTTATCTTTACAGATAATAAATAGACTGTTCCATTTCCTATCTTCTTTTTAATTGTCCCCAGTAAATTATTTACCTTCATTGGGCCTTAGCTAATCCTCAATTGTCCAACAAGGGTGGAACTAAAGATTTACCCTTTAAGGAGCCATCCAATTCTAAATGTATGGTCTAGTGTTCCTATGATTTGATGTTAAGATTTAAAGTTATTTGGCCTGTGGTGGTCTATCCAACATGTCACACTGTCCTTATGAATGAATGATTGAATGAATGAATTCTGAGATAATAAGATACATGGGCTGAATTATGAATCATAGGAGCCAGCTTCTCTGAATGTGAAGAGGTCGCATTACCTCTCTTCCAGCTCTAAATCTCCAAGCCTATGAATGAAGTCATATGTACAGAAAAAATATTAAATAGAAGTATGTATGATCAGGGGAGTGTGGAGAATTGTCATAAATGAAGCTATGTTTCCATTCTTAACATGAGAACATTTCAATAAAGTAGCTTTTAAAGCATGATGATGAAGTCTGTATTTATACAAGCAAACCTGTTCTCAGCACTGTAATTATTTTTTCTCTCAAAACTTTTTTTTTCCTTCATGTTATTTAACTTCATGAATCTAGATAGCATCTTAAAGATAAGGTAAGGTAGAAATCTGATCTTTTCACAATCAATCAAAATACTTTGGTTTATCACTGTTCAGCATACTGGAAATTTTATAGCTGAAAGGAAAGAATTTCATGAAGCTTTATGTATGATAGAAGCAGTTGCAGTTACTAAAGTGGTGTGGCTAGTTATGACCTGTTAAGGCCTTCCCAGAACATTTAATGACTACTTGTAGATATTTCCTAGAAAATGTGAAGAGACTCATAATCATTTAGATAAAGTCTACCTTATAAATTCTCTTCTCCCAATATAGATACATGGGCACTTGTTTGTTCTAATGTAGCTATTAATTAGAGTTCTATTTAAATCCTTCCCGAACACAGACCTATCTGGAACACAACCAATAATTTGAAAAATTAATCCATGAAATAGTCTAAAGAGGTTTGTGAAGCCTTTTTTTTCTCTCACATGTAGCAATTACATAATCTGTGCTATACACAAACAATAAATTCCGAAATCTATAGCATATTAGATGAGCAGTCATGTATCCTTTGCTTAGAGACCTCAAACAAGAGGGAATGCACGACCTTTCAACATGCGCTTTTCCATTTTTGAACCTCTAAGCATTCCAGAGTTTTGTTTCATTTTGTTTCCCTGTAAAAGCAATGTTATCTCCTTACAATTTTTACTTAGTGCTTCCAATTCTGCTTACTAGAGCCAAACAGAAATCCCACTTCCATATACTCAGATATTTCAACACAGAAAACTAGGTGGTTTGTGGATAGAGAGTTGGGACTGAAATCAGGAAGACCTAAATTCAAATTTAGTCTCAGAACATTAGTAGTTGTGTAATCCTGGGCAAGTCAGTTAATCTTTATTTTCCTTAATCCACTAGAGAAGGAAATGGGAAAACTCCATGCACAGCATAATCACAGGGTCATAAAGAGTTGGGCATAACTGAATGACTGAACAATAACATCCTCCCAACACCAAAGTCCTAGTCCTTCTATTCTCTGTTCTCATTCCACTTCCTGACTAAGGCTGAAATTAAACTGCAGCTAAGAAGAGACATGAATCACAAATACAAATTCACTAATACTTGTGGCCAACATTTAGGGACTAATGCCAAAAAAAGTCATTTAAGCACTGGGTAGGAATTCTCTCTTGGAATAAATAAAATAAAGTGAATCCTCTTTCAGTGAATCAGTGAAAAGTGAATCCTCAAGGAACTTATAATTTATAGTAGGGATATGTAAATGGAAAAAAATACAAAATAAATACAGGGCAATTTAAGGCACAAACAAGTAAGAGAATCTTAGGAGCTAAATCTGAATTGAGCTTTGAGAAAAATTAAAGATTTCATGACCAACAGGGGGGAGGGAGATGCCTATTATAGGCATGGACACAATCAGTAAAATGCATGGAGACAGGAGATGTGGGAGGAATAACAAGAGGTCCACTTTGGACAATGAGGAAAATGAAGGAATGTAATTTATAATAAAGCTGGGAAGGTAGGCTGAAGCAAAGTCGTGAAGGACTTTCAATGGCAAATAAAAGAAAAAATATTTTATTTTAGAGAAAATAGGGAACCACTGAACAAGACCTATTATTGTCATGGTACCAATATTTTAACAATGGAAAGATTTAGAGATGTAAATATGATACATATGTACACATACATCCATATACATGTGTGTATGTAGAAGCACACACATATATTATATATATACATATACATATGATGTATGTGTGTATATTAGAGGTACATATGCAAACATGCATAGAGAAGACCTGGGGATAGGGCTAGGAATTAGATCTATTATCTCATTGGTACAGGGAATTTCCAGTTGAGGAAATCTCCTCTAGAAGTGCTGGCCAGTAACTTCTCTTCATCTTTCCATCTTAAAGATTTAAGTAAAACTCTGAGATTTTAAGTGACTTGCTCATGTCACTGAATCACTACATGTTACAAATGAAACTTGAACTCAGATCTATGTCAGGTTCCAAGGTTAGCTCTTCATCCACTCTGCCATGTCACCTTATGTATATACTAGTTACTCAATAAATGTTCATTGACTGATTAACAGAATAGTCACTTTCTTAAGTTCTGATAACCCAGTAGTATATTACTATTGAGATATATAAAGCCCCCTATCTTCTAAATTAATAAAATTCAACCCTTTTTGCATTACTTTAGTTAAGATGCAATGAACTATTTCCATCTGCATCTGTGCCAATTTTTACATTATGTCGTACTTTCCAGCATGCAAAATGCAAAGGCTGCCATAATTTAAAAGTCATTTTACTTAAAATTGTAGAATTTTAGTCACTTTCTGAAGCTCAATAAATGCCAAGGCAACGTGCACATTCATTATTAATAAAACAGGAAACTGGAATCCTGTGACAAAGCCTACCATGATGACTTCTGTACCGCCCAGGGACTGATTCAGGCAGAATCATTTTCTCTGATGGATGTCAGTGCCACAGAATGACATCTGTTCGTTAATAAGCAGCTGCCCTGGAATTGGCTTAGAAACACATGGACTGAGTATACATGGTCTAGTAGTTAGAACAGCAAGCCTCAGAGTCAACATTTCTGGGCTCAACTCCCAGGTCTACCAGTGACAGTCTGGGCTGCCTTGGAATATAATTCAGTCTACAGGATACCAAAGCAAACTCTAGATTCAGTGGGAGGTGGGGACTTATTCAAACCAGTTTGGAATCCTATAGATAAAACAAGAAGCTAAATGTGTGAGTCACTCAAAGTTTTAGCAAGGTGTAGCTGCATTAGCTACAGGATGCATCAGTGACTACTGGACAGATATTTGAGGTTGGATACTAATTCTCCATCTTTCTTTCTCTGTCTTTCTCTGTCTCCATCTTTCAGTCTCTCTCCCTCTCCCCTCTCCCCTTATTTTCCTCCATAATTCCCTCAGCTTGCTTTCTTTCTTTCTCCTTCCTATTCCCTATAATGGCTAAATTGAATACAAGATGCTTCATTCTTGAACAATATCATAATAACTCAAGATCCCTATCAAGGAGCACATTCACTATACTGTTCTTTGAACAATCTATCTGAATTCCCAAATTTCTGACTTCTTTTCAAAATCAGGTGAAAAGGGTAAATAAATAGTCTTAGTAATTCCACAATTACTTACTGAGAACTACCTCAGTACAAAACTGTGAGGCATATATTGAAAGATATGAAAGTAAGTAATAGATCAACTCTAACTTCAAGGAGTTTAATATCTAAGAAAACAGATAAAACTGCTATATAAATAGCTATGGCACAAAATAAATTTGATACACACATGAAAAAAACACATGCTATTAAATTTTAAAGGGGTGGGGAAGACAAGAGAGAGGAAAACGAAATGAGAAAGGAAGGGAAGGAAGGAGGAAGAAGAATGGAGAAATTTCCAACTGGGGAAGATGCTATCTTGGATTTCAGGACATTTGGATAAGATCCAGAGAAAATAGCAGTTGGAAGATCTTTGTTCAAATCTCAGGTCTCCTGGATTGCACAGATTCATTTAATCTCTTTGTCTCTTCTCTATAAAATGAAGGGGCTAATTTCCTAATGTAACTTGCTAAAAGATAACACGGTTTTCAAAAGAAGTTATGCTTATCAAACCAATGAATGAGTATAATTTCAGAGGATCAGTAATGAAGAATGTTATCAATCTCCAAACATCACATGAACTGACACAAATTTCTAATCGTGATGGATGAGGGTTTTTTTCTTGTTTTACTATGCATATCTGTCTGTTTTTAAATTAATTTTCCTTTTTTTGATGGAAAAAAGTATTTTCCCCTTCCCATTCCCATACTATTGACCAAAAATGATTTTAAAATAATTGTTTATTTGTTACAAGAGGTTTTGGGGTTTTTTGTCCTGATATAAAATGAATGGTGAAAATAAGAGAGAAAAAGATTTATTAATTAAAAACAAAATTGAAAAGAAAAACATAATTAATACCACTTTGTTAATAATTAGAAACCCAAAGCTAAACTTCTCTAAGCCTTTCATCTGATTTATTCAGTGTAGGACTGGTAAACCTAACCAGAAACTAAAATCACTGGAAGGAAAAATCTTACCAGAGAAGTGAACACAAATTCAGGTAATGAAGACTGAGATCTATGGTGGCCAGAGAGAACAGAAGCAGCAAAAAGAAGGATGTTTGGGGAAAGAAGAGCACCCTAATGCATAGGTCTGATAAAGCTCCTGAAAACTGCTACTGCTCTGAACACAGAAGGACCAATTGAAGTAGAAGTCCCCGGCAGGAACTTAAAAAGCAAATATAGGGCAAAACTTCACTATTCAAGATTGAAGGAGGAGATGGAGCATTATACAATGTCCCAAATTAGGAAGAGCAAAATCCCACATATGGGGATAGCAGGAAGAAGCTCGATCCAATGAAGAAAATGACAGAAAAGTTGGAAGAGGACTATGTAAATATAGTATTGTGAAAAACAAGGGTATAGAGAATATAAGAATAAAGGGCATAGAACAAAAGAGGGTTTTTTAAGTTAAATAAGACACTTAGGGGCAGCTAGGTTCAAATCTGGTTTCAGACACTTAACGCTTCCTAGTTGTGTGACCCTGGGTAAGTCACTTAATACCAATTGCCTCAAGTAAAAAAAGACACTTAGAAGTAAGTAATGAAAGGGTTTTATATAAATTCAAAATCATCCATATGACTTTTTTTTCATAGTATCTTCATCAGCCAAATCGATTAATAGTATCTGCCCTTTGTAAAGGATTCTTTATTTAAGAAACTTTAGATTCCAAGGCCTAGTCCTGTTCCTTACTACCCAGGAAATGTTGAATAACTTATTTTAATTATTTGGGTTTCAATTTTCTCATGTAGAAAATGACAGACTTGCTTGAATGTTCTCTGAGTTATTTTTTCAGCTATATATCCTGTGCTCATTAGGAAATTTTTAAAAATATGAATCATTTGCTTTTAGATATATGGATATAAAAATGCTAAGTTATTGCACTTTGCATTAGCATGATGATTGATTTTTATATTTGATAAAAAAGGCAGCTAGTTGGTACAGCAAATAGATAAGAGTATCAGGCTTGGTTAGACATTAGCTATGTGACTGCAATTGCCTCAATTTCCTTATGTGTTAGATGAGCTGGAAAAAGAAATAGCAAATCATTCTAATATCTTTACCAAATAAACCTCAAATGGGGTCACAAACCTGAAAATGTCTCAGCAACAACATATAATAAAAAGGGAAAACATCCTTTAAAAGCCTTCACCTTAATAACCTTATCTGTTGCTCTATATTACAGAAATCCAAATGGCATGATTTTATTTGCAGTTAACTAGAATTTGGGTTCCTGGTCCCATCAATAAAAGTGCATCCTTCAAAAGTGCACAATTCAACCCACTCACACTTCATCTTATGAGATTTTTGTTTACTTCCTCCCATTAATAGTAGGCAACTAAGTGATAGAGTACAATAGATTTTTTTTTTTTTTTTTTTTTTTACTTTTTTGCTGAGGCAATTGAGGTTAAGTGACCTGCCCAGAGTCACACAGCTAGGGAATGTTAAGTGTCTGAGATCAAATTTGAACTCAGGTCCTCCTGACTTCAGGGCTGGTGCTCTATCCACTGCGCCACCTAGCTGCCCCGAATATAATAGATTTAACAGATTGCATTAATTACACCAGACTAAGAAATGCCTTAAACAATATAGGTATATTTTCTTTTATTAATTTCCAAGTTTTTAATCATATTTGAAAGGTTTGTTTGAAACTGACACAATTTCTTGGAGTCTTCTAATACTAATCCTTTCTTCTAATTTAATACAAAATTTAACAATTGCTCTAAGAATTTAATAGTCTGACTCCCTAGACAAGTGCTTAAAAAGAACTTCCATAAAGTTGTTTTCTTTTCTGCTCAGGTAGTCAGTTTCATAAATATTTATGTGCTAATGTTTCATGATCATTGTATGTAGAGTTTCTCAACTTTATTCTTGAAGAAACATGAAGCTTCTGAGTAGTTTATAAACTTTTGTGATCTTTTTATCACCATCTTCCCTTGTGTCTACTTTCATATTGAATTTACCTAATATAAACATGAATGTTGATTTACTATGAAGAATATTGTCCAGTTTTTAAGGAAATTTTGCTTTTTGTAAAATAAAAAAATGATGCTGTGATTATCTTCATAATTGTATTTTTGTTAGAGAACTGAAAGTCAAGATTAACAATTGTCCCCAAAATTTTTGTTTTAGAGAAGTTTTTTGCAAGCATCAAAATTAAATCTACCAACTTCATTGTTCAATACAAGGTGAATGTGCAAGCAATCTATTAATTTAGCAATTCTGATTTTATTTATAATAGATATATCAATATTTCTATAATTTCAGTAATATATCACTTATCAAGTGCTATGTTTTGGACAAAGATTCTGTATTTAGAATAGCAACAGTTAATGTAATATCTATAAATGGTTTAGAAGCTGTGATTCTCAGCATCTTTTTTTAACCCATCTGACAATGTCACGGCAGAAATAAAGGGAGTCAGATTAAGCTGATGATCATTTTGTATTTTCTTTTTCATGATTTATTATTGCTTCAGAAATCTTCATTTAATGGTTAACTCAATGGACAACAAATAGCTCACTTCACCTTACTTATCCAGTTTTTTTTCTTCAAAGAAGAAATAAAATGTTACTAATAACACAATGACAATCTTTACCCAGAGTTGCATTGAATTAAGATAACCTTTTAGAACAGAGGCTTATGCTAAGATGAAATCTCTAAGTCAAGATAAAGTTTCAAAGTAGAACTTTTGTGTAGGATAATTTATATTGGTTCATTTATATTTACTTTAAACTTAATAAATATCAAGTAAAAGGACATTTCAGAGCTTAGCAGTGTTTGGCACTTAATAGTCATTAAATTTTACTGATTGATTGATAAATAGTAGCAGGGGAAAAGAAGGCTACATGAAACAACAAGTCTCTGATATGCATAGTTTGCTTTCATTTAAATTACATAATAAATGCAACCTATAGCTTTTTAAACTATCTTGGTGGTCTTTTTGGTCTTGCTTCTATTCACTTTTCTGATTTCTTTTTAAAATATGCCTCCATAACTCTCCTTACATCCTTCTTGGTTTCTCTTTTTTAAATTATCTTTTCCTTATCCTTCTTTTCCCTCATCAACTCTCAATGGGGAAGGGATAGAAGTCAAAGCCCTTGCAAAAAATATTCACAATCAATAAAAATAAATTCATAAATTCTAGCATATGTCACATCTGAAAAAGTATTACCTTACAAGCCATCAATAACAATAAAACATTTTAAATAAATAATAATTAGAAAAATGCAAGTTAAAGCAATTTTAACATTTTACCTCATACATATCAAACTAGCAAAAGTCATAAATAATCGATATTTCAAAGGCTGCTGAGAAAGTTTTAGAGGAACTATTAATTGATACAGATATTCTGGAAAGCAGTTTGGAATTACTCCTAGGATGTTACCAATCTGTGCATACTTTTTAACCCTATTTCTATCATTATTAAGTTTATAGTCTAAAGAAATCAAAGAGAAAAAGAAGTGATACATATAAAAATATTTACAACAGCTCTTTTTATGGTAGCCAAAAATTGAAAACTAAGAGACTATTCATCTTCCAATTTGGGAATAGCTAATCAAACTGTATTATATGAATGTACTACAGTACATATTATTTTGTCATAAGGAATGATAAGATGAACATTGACAAGTCTCTACTTAGGAAGAAAATCAAGTGTTTTCTTACTGAGGCAGTTTCAGGAGTCTTTTGGGATGTAGTTTGTAGTGATTGCTTTGGATCAGTTAAATCTTTGAAATAAATGGTTTTAACACATGAACTGGTGAGAAGAGAGATGAACTAAAACAATTTATACAATTACAATAGCAATACTGAAAAAACCACAATGACTTTAGAACTCTTATTTAGTATAATAATAAACCATGATTACAAAAGAATAAAAATGAAACGTCATTAACTGCCTTACAGATCAATCTAAAATACAGAAAGAGAAATGCATTTTCTGACATTGCTAATGTGAGAATTTGTCTTTTTCAGATGATGCAGATATGTACTAACTGATTTGTTTTAATTATTGGAAAGATAGTGTGAAAAATTAATCAAAAGCATTTTACTTGAACAAAAAATAATGAACTACATTGGTAAAAAAAAGTAGAAAAGATAGATGAAGGGAAGAAGAATGGAAGGAAAGAAAGAATAAATGAAGGAAAGAAGGATAAAAGAAGGAAAATACAAAAGAAGAAAGGTAGGTAGAAAGGGAAGGAAGAAGTGAAAGAGAAAATGAAAGAAAAGAAAAATGAATGTGATATGTCTGATTATGCATCTTGTTATATTATACTGATTATTATTATTACATTACATTGAGGCATCTGATTATGCATTATTAGTCCTTCACCTTTCTGTAACAATATGAGTAAGATGCTTCTTGATCATTCCTTTGAAATTTTAGTATGCCATTGAATTGTCAGAGTTCTGAAGTCTTTCAAAGTCTCTTTCTTCATGTTTATTGTATAAATCATTTCAGTTCTGTTCATTTAATATCCCTTTTGTTGTTTCTTATTATTCAATAACAGTCTGTTAAATTAATACACCACCATTTGCTTCTCTATATCTCCCAATGACGAACACCCCTTTAGTTTCTAGTTCTTTGCCAGTGCATGGAGAGCTATATGTGCATATGGATCCTTTTTGTGGAAGAGAAATTGTAAATAGGGGCCAATAAATGTATGTTGGCTGATTGCAATTTCAATTTCAGTTGCCCACAAAGCTTCAGTAGCCTAAGACTATTGCCAGATTAGCAAAAGACCAATTTGGAACCCCACAAATGCAAAATCAAAGTATTAATTTTGGTTTTACTAATATTAATGCAATTAATTCCTGAGCAGTGTGTTCAGTTATGATTCAATTGAAGACAAATGGTTTTTGTTTGTTTTTCAATAGTCCCAGTATTTGATGCATAGTAAATGCTTAATGAATAACTATTGACTGGACTTGAATTAAATCTAGTGTATTTTGAGAGGCAAACATATGGAATCATCCATTGCCTTCAAAAAGCTTAAATATGAACGAGGAATCATTTTGTAAATACAAAGGTACATTCAACACATATTCAGTGCAAAAGAAATGTCCCCTTAGTGAGGAAGGATCATTTTTCTGGGAAGACCAGGGCAAAGCTTACTACAAAAAGAATGTGGAGTTTGAGCAGAGTCCTGAAAGAAGCCAGAGAAGTCAGGAGGCAGAGATTGGTAAGAAGAGAAAACATCCTCAGTATCTAGGTTGTGCAGAAATAAGTGATGAATTCAGAGTCAGAAAATCTAGCTTCTAGTATTCCTACTCTCTTAGAGCTGTTTGACCTCCCCTAAGTCATGCAGCCACAACACATCCTAAGGAACAAAATAGGAGTAAACATCCTTGTACAAACCATTACCACTATCGTTGAAAATGACAAAGTACATAAAATTACTTCATGAATGATGAAGAATCATAGAACGTGGGTACTGTGATGGATCTATGGGCTTATCAATTGGAAATGTTGTCTCTAGCGATACAACTCACAACCCATCCATGCCTGCTTATCTAGGAGAATCTTATTAATTGTCCATTAAATTTGCTACAGAGAATCCAGCCATTAGGCTCACTTTTTTTGCCTGATTTTTTTTTAAATATCAGTTGCATGTGGGCTGTCTTTCCTTATGTTGTCACAGTATGACACATTTCTTTTTCTAGTTATACACAGAAAAAATTATAACAATGATCACAGCAAAACACTTTTTTTGCTTTACATCTATTTGAGTCCCAGAAAGTTGAAAAGCAACTACTACAATTAGGCTCACACTTTTCACAGGATCATGGATTCAGGACTAGAAAATATTATCCATATTGATTCCAACTATCTCATATTACTAATGAGGAAACAGAGCAAAACAGGTTAAGGAACTCATTGAAAGGTCACTTAGTTATTGAGAGTTTGAAGTGACATTTGAGACCAATTTTTCCTGATTCAAAATAAAATATTTTTTTTCACCATAAAGACATCATCTCTGAACAGTTGTTGGTTCAGGGTCAGGACTTGAATTTTTGAGAATTACATCTACACTTTCTATTGAATGCATTTCTTTGATTGCATTTTTAATTCTGTTTCTTCTGAGAAATTAGTCATGTGGAATGCATTAGATATTGCTAATGACCACCACTACTTTTCCACTTTTTTTGTATCATTCTCAACTTTTTCAGTTCTCCTAAAATTTTAAAATTCCACAGCAGATAGACAATGTAATTCCAGAAAAATGTCAGCATTTAAAAAAAAAAGACATGGCTATATTTCAGGAGGAAACTTGGGGTTATTAAAAGAACAATGCAATTCCCCAAAGGCAAACCTGTTCCATCACATTTTTTCATGAAACAACATAATTATAATATTGTAGCAAGTCCAGTTTTTGGTGATATCAACTCATGGCAATGCCTTAGACCTGAGCCTTGGGGACAATGCATTTTTATTGTACATATGGAAGCATCTTTTCTATTCCTTCCAGTAGTAGGCTCCTCATCTCAAGCTCAGGTCCGATGATGAATGAATTAGGAAGGATCAGACCAAGAGATGAGAGCAATTCTTTTTCCTGCCTTCTAAATGGGAAGGTAAGGAAAATGTGCTCCTAGCTCTTATCTATAACAAAAATCAAACACAGCCTTATCTAGATATTATGGTAATTCTTCCCTAGAAATTATCATCCTATAATCTTGAAGGTTTTGTCTTTCCAATTATTTAATGCAGCTTCTTTTAGACAAACAGCTTTTAATTTTCCATCAGCACACTCTAGAATTGCCTTCCCTTTTTATTTCCTGGTTCCAAGTGTGCACCAGCTGTTCTTTAAAAAAAATCTTAATCTTTTTCAAAGAAAACACTGAAAAGAAATTGGATGTATAAAAATCAAAACACTAATCTACAGGAGTAATGTTAGTTTAAGCTCCAATTTGAAAAGATGATCACATTAGGGCCTTTGTTTAGGGAGTTCACTTGATAACACAGACAACAGAGAAATCAGTAATACTTACCATATTAAACAAGGGGTTCACATCATCTAACAGTTCCAGTCTGATTCACTTGTCGAGTAAAGCAAAGTTCTGGATTCTGGGACAGATGTCCTCTGAGAGTCCAGAGGGTAAGTTGCCTGCAATGATCTTGGGGGTGTAGGGGTGTGAATGGGGGAATAAGAGAAACTGTCCATTAAAAAAAAGATTAACTCTTAAGTGAATGGATGGAATCCTCTCAAAGCAACTATTTTGTGAAATCTTATGCTGGAGAGTAAGAAATAGAAAATAATCTCATGGTTTCAGTAATGAGATGATTTAGGCCAGTTCCAATGATCTTATGAAGAGAGCCATCTAAACCCAGAGAGAGGACTGTGGGAATCGAGTGTAGATCAAAACATAGTATTTTCAATCCTTTTGTTGTTGTTTGCTTGCAGTTTGTTTTCTTTTTTATTTTTTTCCTTCATGTATAGATGAATTGCACATGTTTAACATATTTAACATATATTGAATTACTTATTGTATAGGGCAGAGGGTGGGGAGGAGGGAGGGAAAGAAAAGATTTGGAACACAAGGTTTTACAAGGATGAATGTTGAAAATTATCCATACATATGTTTTGAAAATTAAAAAAAAAACTTTAATAAAAAAATGACAAAAAAATCTAATCCTAAAAAATTCAGGTTCTTCTATCAATTCCCAACTTCCCATATGACCAAGCCAAATAATGCAGAATAAGCATAAGAGTTGCAACACCCCTTTGACTCTGGTTCGAATCTACCATACTACAGAAAAAGAGCTTGGATTTATTATGGTGAACATTACTGAGAATCAGATTCTAATTCAACCCAAAGGCCTATTAGGACTGATTCATCATGCATTAGCATAACTAAGACTTCTAAAAAATGGATTCATATTTTACTCAAAGTCCTAACAGATTCTAGAATAAAATGGTATATTATGTCTCAGTTCTATTTTCTACCTGGGGCAAGTAAATCATCTGGTCAGAAATTTCAACCAACTTGTCAGGACAACACAAAAGCCATTTTGGACTTTCTTATCAGGACTTTTAATAGGGGAAGGTCCTTTAATAACACTCACTGATCCAAATAATAGGAATGCTTTAGCTCACAAATCTGGCTTACGAATCTGGGTCAAATGCTTCTATCAGGTCAGAAGTCATGACAGTACTTCAGCCTCTGCCTGAGCCAGACCATATCTACTTCATTTAGGTAAATGCCCTTTCAGCAGACAATTCTACAAATGTCTTTTATAACTATTAACAAACTTCTCAAATCTCTGAAGTCCCGAAGATTGCAGAGTGAAAATGTGACTCTTTGCATCCTCTTCCGATCTTCTCTCAAATCAACAATAAAATAAGCCTTTGAACTGATCTTCAAGTCAACGAATCCAGAAATATTTGGACACTGCTCTCGGAGATATATCTGAAGAATTTCATATCAG
>JAJPUD010005455.1:86750-158257 GCA_023553655.1 Myrmecobius fasciatus
CATAAGAGATAAGGAAGGAAACTATATTTTATTAAAGGGTACCATAGATAATGTAGCAATATCAATACTAAATATATACGCACCAAGTACAATAGCATCCAAATTCCTAGGGGAGAAATTAAGAGAGATGCAAGAAGAAACAGATAGCCAAACTATACTAGTGGGGGATCTCAACCTTGCTCTCTCAGAATTACATAAATCATACCACAAAATAAATAAGAAACTAGGGAGGTAAACCAATTGTTAGAAAAGTTAGGTATGATAGATCTATGGAGAAAGTTGAATGGAGACAGTAGGGAGTTTACTTTTTTCTCAGCAGTCCATGGAACCTATACAAAAATTGACCATATATAAGGGCATAAAAACCCCAAAATCAAAGGCAGAAAGGCAGAAATAGTAAATGCATCTTTTTCAGATCATGACGAAATAAAAATCACATGCAATATAATGCCAGGAGAAAATAGACCAAAAGTTAATTGGAAATTAAACAATCTAATCCTGAGGAATGAATGGGTGAAAGAGCAAATCATAGACACAATCAATATTTTCATCCAGGAGAATGACAATAAGGAGACAATATATCAAAATTTGTGGGATACGGCCAAAGCGGTTATAAGGGGCAATTTTATATCTCTAGATGCTTACTTGTATAAAATAGAGAAAGAAAAGATCAATGAATTGGGCTTATTATTAAAAAACTAGAAAAAGAACAAATTAAAAACCCTCAATTAAATACCAAATTGGAAATTCTAAAAATAAAAGGAGAAATTAATAAAATTGAAAATAAGAAAACTATTGAATTAATAAATAAAACTAAGAGTTGGTTCTACAAAAAAACCAACAAAATAGATAAGCCTTTAGTTAATTTGATAAGAAAAAGAAAAGAGGAAAATCAAATTGTTAGTCTCAAGAATGATAAGGGAGAACTTTCCTCCAATGAAGAGGAAATTGGAGCAATAATTAGGAGTTACTTTGCCCAACTTTATGCCAGTAAGTTTGATAATGTAAATGAAATGGAGGAATATCTACAAAAATATAGATTGCCCAGGTTAACAGAAGAGGATATAAATTATTTAAATAGCCCCATATTAGAAAAAGAAATTGAACAAGCTATTAACCAAATCCCTAAGAAAAAATCTCCAAGGCCAGGTGGATTTACATGTGAATTCTACCAAACATTCAAAGAACAATTTATTCCAATACTATACAAACTATTTGAGAAAATAGGGACAGAAGGTATACAGCCAAAATCCTTCTATGAGACCGATATGGTGCTGATAGCTAAACCAGGAAGGGTGAAAACAGAGAAAGAAAAGTATAGACCAATTTCCCTAATGAATATTGATGCAAAAATTTTAAATAAGATATTACCAATGAGATTACAGAAAGTCATCCCATCCCCAGGATAGTACACTATGACCAAGTAGGATTTATCCCAGAGATTCAGGGCTGGTTCAATATTAGGAAAACTATCAGCATAATTAATTATATTAATAACCAAACTAACAAAAACCATATGATTTTCCCAATAGATGAAGAAAAAGCATTTGATAAAATCCAACACCCTTTCCTATTAAAAACACTAGAGAGTACAGGAATAAATGGGCTTTTCCTTAAAATGATCAGTAGCATTTATTTAAAATCATCAGCAAGTATCATATGTAATGGAGGCAAACTAAAACCATTCCCAATAAGATCAGGAGTGAAACAAGGCTGCACACTGTCACCATTGCTATTTAATATTGTATTAGAAATGTTAGCTTTAGCAATAAGAGAAGAAAAAGAGATAAAAGGAATTAGAGTAGGTAATGAAGAAACCGAATTATCACTCTTTGCAGATGACATGATGGTATACTTAGAGAACCCTAGAGACTCAACTAAAAAACTACTAGAAACAATTCACAACTTTAGAAAAGTTGCAGGATTCAAAATTAATCCACATAAATCATCAGCATTTTTATATATTACCAACAAAATTCAGCAGCAAGAGATACAAAAAGAAATTCCATTCCAAAAAAAAGATGATAGGATAAAATATTTGGGAATCTATCTGCTAAGGAAAAAGTCAGAAACTATATGAACTAAACTACAAAACACTTTCCACACAAATAAAATCAGACCTAATCAGTTGGAAAAACATTAAGTGCTCATGGGTAGGCAGAGCGAATATAATAAAAATGACAATACTACCCAAACTAATCTACTTATTTAGTGCCATACCAATTAAACTCCCAAGAACTTATTTTACAGATCTAGAAAAAATAGTAGCAAAGTTCATTTGGAGGAATAAAAGGTCAAGGATTTCAAGGGGATTAATGAAAAAAAAAAGGCAGATGAAATTGGCCTTGCTGTACCAGATCTAAAACTATACTATAAAGCAGCGGTCATCAAAACCATTTGGTACTGGCTAAGAAACAGAGCAGTTGATCAGAGGCATAGGATAGGTTATCAGTACAATCCAAGCAAAAACTTTATCAATTTAGTGTTTGATAAACCTAAAGACCCCAGCTTTTGGGTAAGTACTTACTATTCGGCAAAAACTGCTGGGAAAACTGGAAACTAGTGTGGAAGAAATTAGGGCTTGACCCACACCTAACACCACATACCAAGAGAAGATGTAAATGGGTTCATGATCTAGATATAAAGAGGGACTTTGTAAGCAAGTTAGAGGAACGTAATATAGTTTATCTCTCAGACCTGGGGAGATGGAATAAATTTATGTCCAAAGAAGACCTGGAACTCCTAATTGAACACCAGATGGATAATTTTGATTATATTAAGTTAAAAAGTTTCTGTACAAACAAAACAAATACAGAGAAGATTAGGAGGGAAGCATCAGATTGGGAAATCATCTTTACATTTAATGGTTCTGATAAAGGTCACATTTCTAAAATACATAGAGAATATATAAGAATTCAAGCCACTCTTCAATAGATAAGTTGTCAAGGGATATGAACAGACAATTTTCAGATGATAAAATTAAAACCATCTCTAGTCATATGAAAAGTTGCTCCAAATCACTATTGATCAGAGAAATGCAAATTAAGACAACTCTGAGATACCACTACACACCTGTCAGATTGGCTAAAATGACAGGAAAAGATAACGATGAATGTTGGAGGGGATGTGGGAAAACTGGGACACTAATATATTGTTGGTGGAACTGTGAACGGATCCAACCATTCTGGAGAGCAATCTGAGCTATGCTCAAAGAGTTATCAAACTGTGCATACCCTTTGACCCAGCAGTGTTTCTACTGGGCCTATATCCCAAAGAGATCTTAGATGAGAGAAAGGGACCCACATGTGCAAGAATGTTTGTGGCAGCCCTTTTTGTAGTGGCTAGAAACTGGAAACTGAATGGATGCCCATCAATTGGAGAATGGCTGAACAAATTATGGTATATGAATGTTATGGAATATTATTGCTCTGTAAGAAACGACCAGCAGGACGATTTCAGAGAGGCCTGGAAAGACTTGCATGAACTGATGCTGAGTGAAACAAGCAGAACCAGGAGAGCATCATACACAGCAACAACAGTGTTACATGATGATCAATTCTGATGGACATGGCTCTCTGAAACAAAGGATTGTCTCAAACCAGTTCCAATTGTTCACTGAAGAAAACCATATACACACAGAGAGGGATATGAAATATGGACCAAAACGTAACATTTTCATGCTCTCTATTGAGGTTTGCTTGCATTGTGTTGCCTTTCTCTGATTCTTTTTTTTTCTTGTAGATAGAATTTTTCTTGCATAACTTCTCAAGCCTTTCAACATTATTAGCATGTAGTGGACTTCCTGCCATCTAGGGGAGGGGAGGGGACTGGGGGTAAAATTTGTAACGGAAAGCTTTGTAAAGATCAATGCTGGGGAACTACCCATACATATGTTATACAAATAGAAACTTTAATAAAAAAAAATCTCTGAAGTCCCCATCTGGGGCAAGTGATTCTGTCATCCTCAGCTACAGGCAGTATGTTTCTAGCATTCAGCCAGAACTATTTTATCCCTATACCCCTGGAGGGTTACTAACATGTGCCAAATAAAATAGAAATCACGCAAGTTGGGATGGAATAGTCTTGGGTGGTCCCCCTCAAAGGAAAGTTAGTCTGGGCTGGAATTGGAATTGTAAATTAAAGACCAGTCTCTGTCAGCAAAGCATATTTGTCTGGACAGCTCATCCAAGGAACTAGGATAAGAATTATTAATAATAATAACAATTGTAATTTCAAACTAGGAATATTAGTACTAGATAAGAAGAGAGAACTCAGAAAGAAACAGGGAGAGTGAATTGAATCTTAGGAAATCTTTATCCTCAAAAATTTAGATTTTTATGCCATCTCTGTGTATTTCCTGGCCTTGCCCCACACTGGTATGTCAGCATGATCATGGACCCATTGCATTGGAACACTTCTTTTCCTATCTCAGTGAAGTCTGAGCTTAAATATTAATCTCATGGAGTAGTGTAAGAAAAGAATTATTTTTTCTATTTTTAAATGGAGAAAACTGAGGCTTCTAGGCATTTAGTCCAAGGTTACAAAATATCACAACTGGAACTTGAATCTATATTTTCAGACTCCAAAGCTGACATTCCTTTCTATATAATGACATGCTCCCTCCCCTTCCCTCCATTAAGGAATATAATCTCTTGCCAAAGAACTGAGTGAATCTAATTTATTAATGAATGATGATTTAAGCTATGAGCCCAGTGCCCATATTATCAACGTTTAAATTGTATAAAAGAGAAGAGGCATTATTGTTTTAGACATGTTTGCTTTAAGGACACAGAAGGAAAATTAGCATGATTATTCTGGGGTAATGTTCTTAAAGGGAGTCAAAGGGCTGAAAAATTGTTGTTGACACTGTTGTACTTAAAGTTCAAAGAAAGAGAGAGACATCATGGATGTAGACCTATGTGCTTCTTGGAAGAAGAGAGGCAACACTATTTTGAAACGGTTCATTTAAAGTGCATGAAAAGAAAAAAAAACATTATTGGTGTAGATCAATGTGCCTTAACCTCATCAAGGGAAAAGGCATTGTTGTTTTGGAATCCTTTACTAAGTATAATTTAATATAAATGCCTTAATATGTGGATGGTCTTTTGAACACAATAGAAAAAGATGGCTTTTCATTTTTGTTGCAGAAGATGTAAAGTGATTTAATGAAAACATTTTGAATTATTTCTGTCTCCTAAATATGCATTTTAAAATGGAAAATTAATAGACCAAATATATCATTGTCCTTCCTTAAACTCATTTTTTGGGGGAATTTAGAAGAGATATTTTACCAAATCATGAATGTCGAATGACATCAATATTATTATTGGCCAAAGGAATGACATCTCTCCTAAGAAGAAACATTTACTGCTATGAGCTATACTCATATATTTCAAGGGTATGGTAAGAGTTGATGTTATAAAATGATTTGAACTCATAAGCAACACACTATGAACTAGTTCATGCATTTTATACTCAAGAGGCTCTCTCCCTCAAACCTCCTACAGTTACCAGAATGATTCTTTGAGCTTCTCACTGAACTGGGAATGAGTTTCCAAGTCCTCACATAATAGAAAAGGAAAGAGTTTCCCCTTGTAAAGAGAGTGAAAAAGTGCCAAGTAGCAAAGAGTAATTATCAGGGAAAAATCAAGGCATTTGGGGAATAGAATAGCTCTCGTAGAATTAGTTTACACTATTGATCCAGGTCACCACCTGAAGTGATTACTTTAATGTAAATGTCATAATCTAAGAGCTGGTGAATTAAAAAGAGGATTTGGTCTGAGTCTTGGACCAACTTGAAATGGAAGCATATCCTCATCAGTTGTTGCTACATCCTATCAAGAGCTTTAGACAAGCATTTTTAAAGATTATATATCCCCCCTTTTTTTGGGGGGGGAATTGTGAAGTAAGTTAAATCCTTAATTCTCTCTCCCACTTGGTTCCACCACCTTCCATCCTTTCACTATCCCTTTTCTCCACACATGTACATAGCTATCTATTATTCTTTAATTTTCTTTAGGTCTTTTTAGCTATTTGAGGTTATGAAGAGTGCATGAATATAAAATGATTAGGAATTTGTGCCTTTGGAATATTTGCATTTTAAAAGGGTAATCTCTACAAATAGTGTCCTGTATAGAATAATTGTGGAAACTATAATTATGGAGGCTAGAGGTACTTCATGGTAGATTACACTTGAGGAACTATTTCTAGGGCAGCAAAGTGATGCAGTGGACAGAAAACTGGCCTTGGAATCAGGATGATTTGAAATCTAGCTTCAGATACTTACTAGTTGTGTGACCTTAAGCAAGTCACTTTAACTCCATTTCCCTTTATGTCCTTATATGTAAAATGACCTATAGAAGAAAATGGCAAACAACTTCAGTACCTTTGCCAAAAATATCCCAAATAGTTTCATGAAAAGCTGAATAAAACTGAAAAATAATTCAACAAAACCACTTCTATCATCATTTATCAGAACATGGAAAGAACCTCAAGATTGAACTCTCTCTTCTCTTAATTTAAAAGTGAATACATTGATGGGCAGATAGTTAGCTGGCTTGTCTTAAGTCACATGGAGAGCAGAATTAGTGGCAGCAATGACACTTGGAGGTACTTCAAGATTTGCAAAAACAATGTATAGAGAGCTAGGCCTGGAATCAGCATTTACTGGTTGTATGATCCTGGAGAAGTCATTTTAACTCCCATTTGCATCAATTTTCTCAATTATAAAATGAGGAACATAACAACACTCACTTCCCATGACTGCTGTTAGGATCAAAGGTGATAAAAATTGTAAAAAAGTACTTAGTACAGTGCCTGACATACAGTAGGTACTATACAATAGACCCTATGAAGCAAGTACTAAAAGTAGAATTACCCCCCTTATACAGATGACTAAATTGATGCTTGAAGAGATTAAGTGACCTGCCTAAGACAGGGTTCTAGTAAGGATTTGAGCTAATAAGGATTTGAGACCAGATTTAGATTTAAATCTTTCCTATTTTAGTTTAATGCTTTAACCATTTATGCCTCATTCATCAGCCTTGTCTAAAAGTAGCAGTCACTGTGTTAAGGTTCAAAAGGAGACCCCAAAAAGTTGGGGATGCAGACCAGTGTCACAAAATATCTCAGGGGCAGCTAGGTGGCGCAGTGGATAAAGCACCAGCCCTGAAGTCAGGAAGACCTGAGTTCAAATCTGGTCTCAGACACTTAACATTCCCTAGCTGTGTGACCCTGGGCAAGTCACTTAACCTCAATTGCCTCAGCAAAAAGCAAAAAACAAACAAACAAACAAAAAAAAAAACAAAAACAAAAAAAATCTCAAAAGAGTTTGCAGGCTTGAACCCATCTCCAAGTCAAGGAGACAGTTTATTATAATTGTAATGACAATTGAAGTGGACTAAGTTCCAAAAGGATTTAGCAAAGAACCAGGAGCAAGAAGAAGAAATTTATAGGAAGATAGAAAAATCTGGTTCTTCATGTCAATATTAGGCTCATTTATGGCTTATAGGAAGAATTGAGGAGTGATCTGCTATGCATCTCACCATTTGTCTCAGAGACCCCATTATCATAGAACAACAGATTATTATCAGGCAGTCAGCAATGTTTGTAGGATTATACTATAGTATTCCTAAGGCTAGGAGAGTTTAAGATCATTGACAAACAGATTGTTAGAACAATAGTTCTCCTTAGGTCTGGGGGGCCTCAGGATTACTGCTATATTTCTCCCAGAAGCAGCAATTTACAACTGTAAGGGTCCTAAAGTTGTCAGGCTTGGAGTCAAGGGTAGGGGATTTTCCTTCTTCAGTAGAATGGAGAAATTGAACAGAAAACAACCCGACTATGCCTTACTTACTTCAGTTTCCTAGATATATACCAACTCTTTAAGAAGTGTTTTAAGTCCTTATCTTCCCCTATTCAAATTCCAAAATAATACTCTTTATATACAGGACTTTTGCTTAGTGTCTTGCAAATAAGTACCTAGTTAAGGCCTGACCTGGTAGAGAACTGAAGGAAATCTGAGTATATCCTTAATTATACATTATACATGACTGTACCTAATTATGTACTATATGTACTATATGTACATCAAGTACATATATCCCTATATCAGATTACTTGTTTTCTTGGGGAGGCAGAAAAATTTGGAATTCAAATCATACAAAAATGAATGTTGAATATTATCTTTACATGTAATTGGAAAAACATAAAATAATATTAACTGCAAAAAGGGGAGGGGGAAGAGGAATATATTATATTTGATAGAAGGAGAAAGCAACAAAGATGGCTTAGTCCTCATTCTGACAGATAGATCTTACCAATATCTTCATTATCAACTATGATGTATCTCAACCTTGTTAATCAATATGTTTTTTATTATTTATCAGGCAACTCAAAAAAAAATCTCCTGCCTTCATTGACCTTTGGAGTGACATTGGTTTCCTATTTTATTTCTCTTCTTTTCCCACTCATTTCATAGAAACTTTTAGAGACTTCATTTCTTACAAACTTTAGTTTGATGTTTGGGGTGGCCATTTAGTATTCAAGTAGACTGTGATTTGAGGTTTAACGAAATGGGAAAAAAACAAAATAAGCTTCAAATAGATTTGGCCCAGCATTCAGAACAAGAAAAGTATTCAGTCAATAATAAACAGATTTTCCCCCCATTACAAAATGAGTTGCTAGATTGTTTGTTTGTTTTCTAATTTAAACTTGATTGTGTTTATGTTTTTTCTTTACTCACACTCATTATAAATACAGCAGGAGTCTAATTGATGCATTAGGCCAAACAATTATATTAAATCTGTGACCCATTAGTCTAATGTAAACCATTTCAATGTCAATTCCCTATCCTACTTGTGTTCAGTGGTCATTGACTACTAATGGTAAAAAAGCACATTTAAAAGTGAACAGACTGAAATTATTTTTCCATTATTTGCCCAAACTTTCAATAAAGGACTTTTAAATGTGATAAGTGTAACCACATAACTAGTTATGTTTGGAAAATTCTCCCCAAAACTTCATTTTTGTTCTGCTTTCTTGTTTTTTTCAGTTATTTATAAATTAGAAATCTCCTTACCTCCATTGCCTATGAAGGAAAACGTGTTTGATTTGTCTTTTCTGCACACTCCATAAACTGATGCCTGCTAAACTGTTTTCTTTACTATACTAGTCATTAATCATCATTCTGTAATAGTTACATTTTGATGTCCTCAACCTGGTTTGTAAGACCTCTACCTACCCCTCCAAGTTGTATACACTCTTTCTTTCAGCCAAATAGGCCAACTAGCTTCTGTACCACTTATATATTATTAAATATACCAGTTCTAAGCCTTTCCATGGGCTGTTCCTCATGTCAAGAAAACTCACTTTCCTCAATTTACCTTGTAGAATCCCTAGCTTACTTTGACAACTCAGGAAGCACAAGGGCTGTGGTCAGATTCATTCCCAGTAGGTAACACTCACTTTTTTGCAGTAACCCGTATATTATCTTATAAACTTTGTATTTCTTTATCTATGAATATGTTCATATGTTCTCTCTCCTCCAAAAGCTTATAAGTATTTGGAGAACAATTTTTTTTTCTTTATCTCTCCTATGCCTTGTACGCAACTGTAAGCAATTAATAAATGAAATAAATGTGGAATTACATCAAATGTCTCTTTCCCTTTTATTTTTTAAAAATAATCTTTAAATATCGGAAGATAATTAAAATAGTTCAACTTTTTGAGAAAATGACTGAAATACATATATATGTACACATATAAACATATCTATGCATATTTGCATAGATATTTGCATATAATTTTTCAAACTTTACATGTTATTTAGATTTCACAAGCATTGACTATTTTTCCCCTACATAGCAAAATCTTCATTGCTATTACCAGGTAACTTGCTATATGATCTATTATATTTAAAGTGTCTATTGTATTATGTCTCATAATTACCTCAAGTGCAAATCTAGTACTAGGGTTTGTAAAGTGTAATGACTTCATATAGACACCTTTCTCAAATGAAGCCTGTTGGAAAATGAATACTGTCTATAAAATATTAATGAATTGGCCTAATAGCATCCAGTGATTATTAGTTTTAGGTTGTGGT
Organism: Myrmecobius fasciatus; assembly: GCA_023553655.1. Lineage (NCBI taxonomy): Eukaryota > Metazoa > Chordata > Mammalia > Dasyuromorphia > Myrmecobiidae > Myrmecobius > Myrmecobius fasciatus. The sequence goes on from JAJPUD010005455.1 coordinate 96,853, forward strand.
AAGTGCTTTCTACTTAGGCCCTCCTGTGAAAGGAGAACAAAGGATATGAATAAAATGAATTGAGAGAGATCCAGAGTTATATAAGGTCAATACATCTCAAATGGAGTCAACCAGATAGGTGCTTTAGATGGGTGCTATTACATGCTAAGAGCTGGATTGCTCCTTGTCCTTCAGGGAGCTTGAGAACTCTAATGCAGCAGTTAGGGGATGTGGCAGGATTTCCTAAGGGCTCTTGAAAGATTTAGCAGTGGAGCTTAGTTTGCCAAAAAGAAGAGGAAAAAAAGATGGCCAAGCAAAGTATTCAATGAGAATGTGTCTACAGATATGTAGTAATCATTTAGATACTCAAAATCAGTTAAATAGAAGTTAAATTCCACTAAAGAGGTATTTTGAAAATAACTACATTAAAATTAATTCTTATTTGACTCATTTTCCTAAATTGTTTTCAAAATTATTCTTTTTGTTTCTCAATCAAGCATTATTTATTCATTCTCTACTATATGCATACCTTGTTCTGGGGATAAAACTACAAGGAATGAAATTATCCTCATTCTTAATGAACTTTAGTGGGAAAGAAAACAAACATATATATATGCATATATATATATATATATGCACATATATATAGAATTTAACTATTTTGCATTAATTATATATAAATTATATTACATTTTGTATAAACATGACATATCTTTTATATACCTATTGTACATTATAAAAATAAACACAAAGTAGTTAATTCTAAATTTTATATTTCCATCCAGGCCTCCACCCAAAACTGGATGTTGGGAGGGGGAGAAGGTATTTTGTGTGTGTGTGTGTGTGTGTGTGTGTTTGTGTGTGTGTGTGTGTAGGTATGTGTCTATGTCTGTGTTTACATGTGAGCATGCTTCTAGACATAGTCCACGGTGGTCTCTTTAGTTAACAACTGTAATAGGGTAATAAGCGATGATGTGGAATCTTAAGGATGAGGAACCAAATTTGGATTTCCATGGTTAGTTTAGGAAGTCTTTCAGCAGACATCGCCTAAATTTTAGGGGCAGCTAGGGAGCACAGAGTATACCACATTGGACCTACTCAGGAACATCTAAGTTCAAATATACCCTCAGACATCTGTATGATCTTGGTAAGTCAAAATCTGTACAATGAAGTTATTAATAATATTTATCTCTCAGGGTTGTTGAGAGGATTAAATAAGATCATATTTCTACAAGTGACACAATGTCTGTGACACATAGAAGGTGCTATAGAAATGCTATTGTTATAGGAAGCTTCCTCTGAAAGTCTGTATAGATACTCAGAGGACAAGACAAAGGTACCAATTCTCCATTTCTAAGGAGTTTGAACCAGTATTAAAATAATATTTGCTTTGCTATAAAAGGCTAATTTTGCTTCTGTTCCCCTCACGGGCCATAAATTTCTATTCCTCACTTGTAAAACAAAGGGGTAGCATTATGGTCTTCAGGTTCCCTTCTATATCAACGTCAGCAATCCTATCCAAATTACCAGAATGTTTTACCAAAGTACATATGTATATATGTTTACATGTCAGCTCAAGCTCTATCCCACAACCACTCTCATACAACCCTGAACTTCTGCTTGTCCTGTTTATCACTTTGAACTATTCTCATTTGGTCCAAGGAGATTTTATTCCCAGAAAAGATTTTATTAGTGAATAAACTAAACAAACAAGAATAACCATATCCTCACATAGGAAAAGAACAAAAACTTATCACCCTTTAGTCCCATCTCATTTGAAGTCTTGGTGAGCTTCTTTGTAAGACATGGAAATCATAGCATAGAATCATGGGAAATTAATTCTACTTTAGGGCACTATCTGTTTGATTCCTTTTTGACTCCCTCTTCTGTGCTTGTGAGTTGGACTGCCTTAGAGATAGTAGTATGGAAGACAAGGCAAGCTGAAAAAGGAAAATCAGTATAGGTTGGGGATGGTTTCTATCTATGAGGGGATGACATGACATGAAGTGGCATCCAGATAGAATTAGTAGGATATGAGACCACTAGAATTCCTGTGACTTGTAAACTATGAGGATTAGAACAATTCCTTTTCCATTGTATTCCAACTAATAAACCTAAAATAAGAGATTGGAATTCTCTTTCTTCCTCATCCTTCTACATTTTCTGCCTCCCACCCTATCCCCACACACATTTCCCTTTGAATCTCTGGCATAAATTGATTGAAGCATTTCCCATCTCAGAAAAGTTCTGGAAGGAGAAAAGACATAACACAAAATGAACTTATAAAGTTATTTTTCATTTATTTCTGTGTCATTAAAGCTAGGTAATCACAACATGCCCAACTTTCTGAATCTATGAGTGTACTGGGAATTCATCTACATGTATGAACTATTTTGCAGAGTAAGGGCTTAGAATTATATAATGATAGCAGTTTTTATGACCTAATAATATTTTGAGCAATATTTTATTTTAATCTCTAGATGCTTGGGACACTAAGACTTGGCTAACAATGCCAGGACTTTTCAAAGCTACTTAAGCATCAAAGTGGGATGGGTCTCGCTGTGGGGGAACTAGCCCAAGTATTCATAGTCTGAGTGTCCTCTAGTGACCAACAGGGATACTACAGCCCCCTACAAAGGAGAATTCCTCACTCATAACAGAGAATAATAGACAAGTCCTTGACTGATGACAGAAGTAAAAAGATTCCCTCTGAACAATTCATTTCCCATACTTAGCCAAACAAAATTTCTTGCTGGACAGTTAACTCTCTGACCTGCTATCTTTCTATAGGGTTAAGTAAATCATCATCTGAACAACATGACTAAAGGGTCACATGGTCATCTAATGTCTCAATTGCAAAATGCAAGTAAAATCCCAACAATAAAAAGAAATGGAGATTTTTCAGAATGGTGATGTCTATAAATACATAGACACTATAGGATTTGACCTAGAGAATTCATTGGTTGATAATATTATATACAGATTTATTGATGTGATTTATTAATGATCAAAGACAAACTCAGAAAATTTAATCAGATCTGTAGTCAGTAATAGTTAAACCACAATATACTACAACAATCCCACTGGGGACATCACAGCTACAAACATCAACAAAAATTTCTGGAGCACATATTATATATGGAGCACTTTGTTAATAGTATAAGGATTTTTAAATCATGATCCGTATCCTTCAGGGATTTACAGTCTACTTATAGAAACTAAATATATTTAGAAAACCATAAACAAACCAATATGGATTTTGGTCATTTTGGATTAGAAAATGGTATCCAAGAAAGATTTCTTCTCCAATGTTAGCTGTGTCTACCCAAAGACAAATAACTGAGTATTTTAAAAAGTATATTCTGTTATCTAGATCCATTTTTGTACTTTATATATAAACATAGACGAATTACATGTTCAGGATAGATGATAATATTGGAGAATTACATATTTTTGACCCAAACTATTAATTTGGGAAGCAGAGGATATGTTTAGAGTGAAGGAAACTTTGAAAAGTTGTTTTAATGAAGGAAAGTACGTTTAGTTTTTATGATCCATAATTATAATCATGCATATGGGATGCCCTTAAATGTTACTTATTTTACCCTTTCAAAGGCAGAATTCAAATTTTAAATTTTAATTATTGATCATAGTATCTGGAACAAATTGATGTTATTAAAACAAAGGCTAGGCCACCTTGGTGATGCAGTGGGTCTGGAGTCAGGAAGAGCTGAGTTCAAATCCACTTCAGAACTTGTTAGCTCTATGAATCATTTATCTATTTGCCTCAGTTCCTCATTTGTAAAATGAGCACATCCTGAAGAAGGAAAGAAAAACTTATTTCAACATTTATTTTTCCAGAAAAATCCCATAGACAAAGTTCCTGGAGTCACATAATGGTGAATGTTGAACAATAAGACAAAGATATGACCATATCATTGTCCTCAAGAAACTTTATTAGCTCCTTATTGTATGCTGGATAAAACACAAACTTCCCTGTTTCACACTTAAAGTCCTTCATGATATTGCTCCAACCTATATTCCCAGTTTTATTGATACTCTTCTTTGTGTTTTCTATATCCATTCCAAGCCAATTTATTTGCTTTTACTTAAGAACATTCCATTTTTTACCTTCGTCTCTTTGTACAAGCTGTCCCCCATAAATAGAACGTTTTCCCTCCTCACCTTTTCTTTTCCATTCAGTTCAATTCTAATACTATCTCTCAAAAGAGGCTTAATCTCATTTTTCTGCTCTTAATAACATTTTTCCAAATTACTTTGTATATTTTATATAAACATACATTTATGCATACATATGATATGCAACCTATTATATATGTGATGGAAAGTAAATTTCTTGAAGACAGAGGATGCTTTATTTTCATGCTTATTTCTAGCAAGGTCAGAGCCTGGTATGTAGAAGCTTAATAAATGTTTGATTAATTGAATTAAATTCTTTTAAAACAGTATTATTAAAGAATATATGCAAGATACTTAAAAACCACATGGAAAAATGAATAGAATTGCTTTTGAAGCCTTGCTTCAAATCTCACTTTTAAAACATATTAGCTATGTGATCTCTTCCTGAACCAGGCAACTTACTGACTATATATTACAGAGAAGGTGCTGTGTTGCACTGTTAGAAGAAATATCCTTAAACAGGAGTTCCCCAAATCAATGAAATCACTGGTCCAATTGCTGTCCCTAAAAGCACAGGACCATCTTATCTGAGAAACAGAAATATATTCATAATGCCAATTTATTTTGGAAAGGTATCAGCATTTCAAGAATTCAACAGAAGCCATGATTCTGACCATTACTATTTTCTTACTATTTAGCAGTTATTATAGAATCATAATAGCCTATGAAAATTATTTGAATAATTTTTGTGTTAATAAGCAATGTAGCTATATTACATCCAAAAGTAATGAAGGTTTTTTTGACCACCATATTGCATTATAAACATTTAGTTTACCCTTTTCATAGGGGAAACCCTTTACACATATTTTTCACCTGGGGTATTACGATTAATTTAAATTTTAAATTAGAGTAGATTTGGGTATTTTGTCATTCCCTGTAATATTAGATACTAAATTGTTTTTGCTAATTCAGGCATCTGTATTCATTCAAACCAACAGAGCTATTTATGCAAACACAATTGTCTGGATGAAATAGTTTCAGCCTGAAACAATCCCAGAGCCTTTTCTGAAAATTCTTTTAAAAAAAGGCCTCCTCACTTCTTTAATTCTTCCAGTTTCCAAGCAAGAATGATAGATATTGAGTTTCCCTTTGTCAGTTTGGAAAAGCTGTGAATAGACTTCTGCTTGCCAAAAAGAATTATATGGCAGCTTGGGAAGATACTGGCTAGTTTCCTCTGACATCATTGAGTCTATTTCCTTTTCTGGGGCATGATAGATTAGTCCTTGCTGATGGGTTATGACCTTGTTGATGCAGAGAATCTTTAAAAATCCATACTGTTACTCGAGGATATATTGGTAGGAATCTTTGGGTTCTTTTAGAGCATACAAGTATGATTATATGACCCAAGTATTTTTTTTTTAAATTCAGATTTTAAAACCACAGAGAAGGAACAGCCAGCAATAACAGAGGCCTGTCTCAGGATCCACTATCACTGCAGCCAATTGGGCCATAAAGAACAACCTCATTTGGCCCAGTGGAAGTAAATCCTGATCAACAGATGTGACCACCTTACCTGTCTCACATGCTTCAATGTCTGAGCTAACAGTTGTGCTCCAGTGCTGGCACAGAGAGTAAAAATGGCTTACGTGGCTCTCTAACTTCAAAACATTCATGTCACTAAGGGAATGTTGATACAAGCAATTATACCAATTTTGACCTGCCAGCCTGGCCTGTTTCCTGGTAATTTCAAAAAATCTTGGCTAATATGTTATCAGACCCACTAGATTTTTGCCATCTTGATTTTGTCACTGCTGATATAACATTGTCATTTTTCAGTCACATCTGACTCAAGGTGACTCCATGGACAGAGTCCATGGTGTTCTTTGGCAAAGATACTAGAGTGCTTTGCATTTCCTTCTGTGGTTTGTCTTCATTTTGCAGATGAGGAACTGTGGCATATACTGGTTAAGGGACTTGTCCAGGGTCATACAGATCGCAAGTGTCTGAGGTCATATTTGAACTCAGATCTTTCCCTCCGGATTCAAAGGAGTCTGAACTGCACTGTACTACCTCGTCCCCCCTCCCCCCTCACTGAAGGAACATACTAATATGTATTATTATAAATGTTCAATATGCTGTACACGAATCCTATGTAATGAACTTTAGGAATAGGGATGGAATCTGTACCTGCAATTTTGTTGGCATGAGAAATGCCTGTGTTGGGAAATTCCCTCAAACAATTCAGATTAGTCATTTCTCAACTACTTACAGAGAGCAGCCTAGAACACAGAGGTGAAAATGTATTATATAGAGTCAAAGAAGCAGTTAAAATCCACACCTTCCTGATTTCAAGGCTGGCTTTTTAACTGCTATGGAACATTTTCTCTTAACATGATAGTTAAAAAAGAAAGGTAACAAAATAATGTGTTGGCTTTTATAAACAACAATAAGCTTTACAATACAACAAAATGTTTTACAATTGTCTAACTCTTTAGAGTTAAACTGAATACTTATAGCTGTAAATATCATTTTTCAAGTTCACCAAATCACAGAATTTGTGGGAACTTCTGGAATCCATCTCTGAATTTTTCTATACATAGGGAATCTCTCTAAAGTATATCTAACAAGTGATCATCCAGTTTTTAATTGAAAACCTATCATCTTGGGGATATGAATAATTTTGGGGACAATCTACTCCATTTTGAATAACTCGGAAGATTTGGTAGGTTTTCTTTATATGTGCTCCAAACAACTTCCAACCAATCCTTTTAGTCCTTCCCTAGAGCCAAATCTAACCTGTCTTCTTTGTGAAAATTCCTAAAAAATACTTGAAAATAACTATCAGTATCTTCACTAACCTTTTTCTCTGAGTAAAATATTTCTAATTTCTTTTTTTCCCACTTTAAACTTGTATACCCTAATCCTTTTATCACATGGGTTGTCTTCACATGGAAATATTGTAGTTTGTCAATGTCTTTTCTAAGTTATGATCTCCAAACTAAGATTGATATTCAGAAATTGTATGACCAGGGAGGATTAACAGTGGGACAAACATTTCCCTCATTTGGGATGCTATTCTTTTTAACACCTTTTTCACATTAACTGTTGTTTAGCCATGCCTCTGGCCCATTGTGCTGTTGATATATTAAATCAAAATTCAGAACTTTTCATTTGCTGATAATACATTTAATTTTATTGCAGTTGGCCCATCATTCTAGACTATTGTAAACCATTAATAGCCAACTTGGACATATAATATTTCAGACAACTTTTCTAGGATAATGGAATCTCAGAGTTAGAAGATATAGAAACAATTCCAAAGTTCTAATTGGTAGAATTTTTCCTTTATATTTAGCCAAAATCTATATGTTATTCTTGGTCATTTAGCTGACTAGGCAAAGTATGGCAGACCTATATTTCTTTAATCTCTGGTGATCTGAGCATTATGCTATTCATCATAAGCCAAACGCATGCTAGCTTTTCTTTCTCCTGCTCTGACTCATATAGAATTTGAGTTCATTAAAACCATTATATTATTATTATTAAATTATTAATTTAATTTAATTATTATTAAAATAATAATTTATTTAAAAAATCTCCACTAATACCTAGCTACAACTAACTCTCCCATTTGTACTTGCAAAATTTATTTTCTATACTGAAGTATTGGTTTTGTATTTTTTTGCTCATGAAATTAGGATCATCATTATATTCCATCAGGATATGTGTGTATGTATGTATACACACATATATTGCATTTTAACTCTATTATCCGGCATGATAGATATTCTTCCCTTTATGTACCATTTAGAATAAGGGGATATTTAGAAGGTATCAAAGGAAACAAAGAAAAGCTAGAGGCTTCCAGTAAAAATAACAGGATAGTAACTAAGTAACTAAGAGCATCACTTCTCTAACTCCCTCAACGATCTTTTTTCAAAGCTTTTCACTACTGTGTTGTTTCTTATGATCCTAACTATTTGCCTTTACTTGAGCGAGGAGACATTTGGCTGTTCATTAATGAATGCAACTATTTGCAAATGAGCAGGTTTCCACCTGGGGTATAATATTCATACATATTTTATGAGATGTAAGCAGTAGTCATATCAATTCTAGTAAAATGTTTCTTTTGTTTTGCTAGTAAGCACTCTTTCAGTTTAAATTTCGCACCTTTAAAAACTTTTTTTCTAAAAGCCAACTAAGTGTTATAAATGATCATGTCCCAAATTCACTGTAGAAGTGTGAAGGCAAAAAAAAATGTTAGAGTGATGTTAGGATTACATAAACTGAATAAAACATAAGAAAATGGATATTTATAGGTTGTTAGTCTTATACTTCAGTACTTTTCCTACCTGCCTCTTTGGAAATCTGGGTGAAGGATTCAACACCTTTTTCTCCATAACTTCCTTCTGATGCAAGAGTAGAGACATAATTCCATCCCAAAGCTTTTACAATATCGACCATGGCCTGGGCCTGAAAGGAGTCTGGTGGGACCACTCGAGAGAAGAAATCATACCTCCGATCATCACTTAATTCAGGTGCAGTTGAGGCATAACTAATCTGGGGAATCTGGAAAGGACAGAAAATAAAAACAAAATTGATCAGGCTATAACACATACAATACTACTAACAGTTTAGCTTAAACACAAGGTTTATGCCAGTGAAAGATAAACATGATACAAAAACATTACTTTTTGACAGTCTAAAATGAACTACTTTTTATTTTAAGAGGACCACAACATATCAGAGTTGTAATAGATCTTAGTGGTCATTCAGTTCTCTCTACTTGAAAAAAATTGAAAAAATTCTTTGCTTCAAGATCTTCAATAATAAGGTATATATTACCTCTAAGAAATTGGACTGATCTCATGGTTAGGAAGTATGTTTTTGTGCTTTTCCTGACTTTAGGCTGATTTTCCTGGCTTTCATGTGTTATTCCAATTCTGCTTTTTTTAGAGAAAACAGAATAAGTCTTATATCTTTTTTTTTACATATTAGTCCTTCAAAAACTTGAAATAGACAATAAAACCATCCTTCCATTTTCTGTCCCAGGCTAAACATCACCAGTGGTTTTTGTTTTTGTGCTTTTTTCCTTAATAGAATTTTATATAATTTCCTAATTCATCACCTGAAAGAAACTCTAAGTTGGAATTTTGACCTCTGGATCAAATTCAGCTGACCTGCAAATCCGCAGGGCTATATATGGTCATAAATTGTCTCCTTTGAACATAGTAGAAATAGATTCAGAGAGTCCAGTGATGAAATCAGGGCTCAGAAAGCTTTGTCCAAAGTTGAAGAGGTAGCCATGGAGCAGGAAGGAATGAAAAAAAGGAAGAAAGGTAGGGAGGGAGAGAGGAAGGAAGGGAGGGAAAGAAGGGAAAGAGGGAGGGAGAGAAGAGAAGAAGGGAGGAAGGGAGGAAGAGGAGAAGGAGGGAGGGAGGGAGAGAAGGAAGGGAGAGAAAGGAGGGAGGGAGAGAAGAGAGGGGGGAAGAGAAGGGAGGGAGGGAGAGAAGAGAAGGAAGAGAGGAAAGAGAGGGAAGAGAGGGAAGGGAGGGGAGGAAGGAAGAGAGGAAGGGAAGGAGGGAAGGAAGGGGAGGAGGGAACAAAAGGAAAATGGTTTCTACCTACATAACACATATTCTACTAAAAGAAATAACATGTGTGTGTGCGTGTATGTGTGTGTGTGTGTGTGTGTGTGTGTGTGTGATATAGGATGGAACAATGAGGGATTACTACCAGAAGGATGAGAAAGGTTCTGGAACAACATGATAACATGAAATGAAGGGGCCTGGCTTTCTACTTCAAACATGTATAGGTATTATTTGAATGAGGTACCTGCCTAATTATTGCATTGGTGAAGAAAAGCGTTTTGTATGGCTGCTCGGCTAGGACTAAGAATCCATACAAAAAGCATTAAGTAGTAAAACCAGATCAATCTCTTTCCTAGTTGTGATCAAGGCAATAACTATTGCAAACCTCTCCAGGTAGGAAAAGAGAGGTAGTGCCAGGGACCTATTCCTCCCATTTGGGCTAATATTTGGTCATGAGCAAAGCATGGATGTTTCTCTGTCTGCACTTGTATCTATTCTTTTCTATTCTTAGGTAATGGAGTATTGGAGATAAAATGGACTAAGCTTATACGCTTCCTCATAAGCTTTGAAAGGTTGAAAAAGTCACTGGCTAAAGAAGCCTGGGAACATGAGTCCAAATCAGAATATTGATTTCCAGAAGCCAATTCTAGTGAGAACTACAGCTCTGAAGAGGGACATGTTAGAGCTAGATCAGCAGGGAAATGACTTGGAGACAGTGTCCTACAAGCAAGTGAATATGCTGTATATATATATATGCATATATATGTATGTATATTCCCTTTATATTGAAAATAAAAATTGGTGAGGGCTTCATAGCTACCCCTTTAAGTTTGGGCTCACTATCCCCAAGTACCATGGTACTAAATAAAAGAAGATATGTTTGTTTGTGTTGAAGGAAAACACTTTGTAACTCCTGTTCTTGTTATATTTTCTTAGTAACTAACACTTTATAAAAGTTAACTGATATTAATTGACTAAATCTAAAGTGGGCTGCTGTTTACAGTATTAGAAATATTCACTGAAAATGCTAAATATATTGAGACAAAGAATGGGAGCTTTAGCAGATAGCATTAGAAAGACATTTTAATTCCTCAGGCATAACCTCAGAACACTTAAAGGATGATGAAACAATCTAGCTACAATTTTAGGACCCAACCTGCCAGTGTGAGTGTGATAATAACTCCTGTATCTCATTACAGATTATTTGGATGTTAAATGTTAGTACACAAATATATATATCAAGCAAATAATAAATGATTTTTTGAAGGTGGACCATCAATGGAAAGAGTTCATGTATTCAATAGCTCTTGAACTGAGCTTTTTCTGTTTTTCTTTCTTTTCTTTCTTTTTTTTAAAGGGGGGATGCAATAGTAGTGTAAGTGACTTGCCCAGGATCATACAGTTAGTAAGTGTCAAGTGGCTGACTCCAGGGCTAGTGCTCTATCCATTGTGCCACCTAGATGCCCGTTGACCTGGACTTTGAAAGAATCTGGTGATTCTAGAGCAAAAAATAAAATACATTCCAAGAATCGAAGAGAGCTTTGAATCTGAAGTCAGAAAACTTGAGTTTGAATGCTAGCTCTCTAACATAGCTTTCTGACTATAGGCAAGCTACTAAAGCTGTGAACCCTGACTTCATAATTTGCCCAATGGTTCACATTGTTGTGAGCAGAAAATGAAGCAATGCCTATGAAATGATGTCTTATCTGAAGTCCAAAAACATTCTTTCAGGGGCATGCTAAATCTCATTGATTGTGAAGTGGGGGGGGGGATAAGGCAAAGAGTAAATGGAAGTAGCCAAAACAAAGTCCAAGATATCAGCAAGACTGCAGACACCTTGGGAGACTTTTGTAAGGAACAGGGTATAGTTGAAAAGTTAATGTTCCTAAGTGGCCACTTATTTAATTTTCACTTTTATCTACTTTATTTCTCAAGATTCTCTTAAGGGGGAGAAACTTGCTTTTTTGGAACATGTTACTTTCCCTCTCTATAGGGATATGTCCAATGACTCCACAATCTTAGAATAATTGGGATAGGGAGCATGGGATCACTGAGGGATTTCCCAGTGTACTGCATTTCCCAGAAAGTTGTGTATGGATCCCTAACTTAGTAATATCACACATTAGGTGTGGAGCCATGGTGGCTGAGATCAGACAGGATTCTCTGTAACCTCCTCTAACCTCCCCTCAAACCATCAAAATATGAAGCCTCTAGACTGATTCTGAAGCAAAAAAAAATCCACAATATCCGGAGAACAACACGATTCTAGAAGAAGATACTCTGGAAGAACCTCAAAACAGGTCTGTTTTAATGGGGCAGGGGGTGGCCTACTGAACCCAGACTGCAGCACAGGGAGACCGGGGCAGGGAGCTGGAGCAGGGAGCTGGAACAGGAGTCAGAACAGGAGTGGGAGCGTTGTGCTTTTCACACACCTGGGAGTCTTCTGTGAGCCTCTTGGAACAATTTGACCTGATTGTGGGCAGGTGGTTTGGAGGGTCTGCCTTTTGAGGGGGATAGATTGTGAACCACTGAACCCCTGATGAGCATCGGACCTAGCTGCCATTACACAGCACCTTAAAGCAATCAGTAATATCACACGTTACTATATTTGAATGATGAGGTCCTACCTATATCACATGATTTTTACAAAAACTATGTCAATTTTATAGGGGCAATCAGAAGATGGGGGTGGTGGCTGACTGAAAATACAGGACATCATGACAACATAAAAATACAATAGTGGAATCTCAGTATGTATCTGCAAAAAATATTGACCAAATAATTTCATACATTTGAGAAGGAGCAAAATATCCTAGTTATGTGGTAATCCTGAGTGGTCCAAAGAAGCATTTATTAAGAACCTACTATGTGCTAGTCACTGTGCTAAGCACTTTAAAAATATTCCACTTGGTCTTCACTATAACCCTGTGAGATAGGTGCTATAATTCCCCCTCTCCCAAAAAAAAAAAAAAAAAAAAAAAAAAAAAAAAAACTGAGCCAGGGGCGGCTTAGATGGTGCAGTGGATAGAGCACCAGCCCTGAAGTCAGGAGCACCTGAGTTCAAATCTGGTCTCAGACACTTAACATTCTCTAGCTGTGTGACCCTGGGCAAGTCACTTAACCCCAACTGCCTCAGAAAAAGCAAAAAAAAATAAAATAAAATAAATAAATAAAAAAAAACTGATCCAGAAGTGGATTATGTGACTTGCCGAGGATCACATCTCTAAGTGTCTGAGGCCAGATTTGAAACTAGCTCTTCCTGACTTCATGCCCAATACTCTATCCACTACACCACCTAAGTCATAGCAGAGGGGAAAAACGTGCTATATCTCTTTTCTCCCAAAATGATGGGGAATGCTTTTCATTTTAATTTAAACTGAGAGTCTTTAAAAGCAACTTTAACAAGGAAACTAAAGGGAAAAGAAGAGGATACAAAAGCACATCAAGAAAGGAGTTTAGCAAATACCCAATTCTTACCCTAGCAACTAAAATGTTAAACAAAGATTATCTGGGCAATGCATCTGGATTCTTCCCTGAATCTTGTTTAGACTAAGAGAGTTTGAAAAGAACCTTATCATTATAGAACAAATTTCCAGACTTGCAGCCCTTGGAGAAAAAACATAGACATCATGGCCAGCTAGTATGATTCTTGAACTTGCCCCTGCAAATGGGACACTCTGCAGTGCGACAGTTTTCTGCTGGTGTCCTGGTCCCTATCTGCCTGCTTCAAGGTGCTATTCCAGCTATCATCAAAGATTGACTCTATGGGCGTAGACAAGGACAATTTTGATCTTGCAGTCCTTTCCTATGTCTCTGGGCTTCTTAGAATCCTCTCTGCCCCGTTCAGTTTGTCTGAAGCATATTCACTGGGTTGGTAAAACTGACCTTAATCTGCAGGGAGCTTTAACTTTCTTACCTATAATATAGCTTAGCACATAGATCTAGCCTCAAAAAATAGCTCTGTGGACTTCTTCCAAAGACCTCTTTCCTGGAGCCCTTCTGTCTTATGTTGGCTCTCTCCACAACCAGAAGCAGACTTCCTGGCTCTACCTATTTGACTGCCCACTATGTTAACATTTCTGGTCAAAGGCAAACTTCCAAGAGGTAGTTCTTTGGCAGAACATAAATGCCTGATGGATTTTGCACTTAATGATTGATGAAACCTGTACTGGTTCAGGTTATTAATTTTGTCCATTTCCCCATTTTCTTTAATCTCTAAAATGGTCCTACTCTAACCCTAAAGGTAAATGGTCTTCAAATCTCCTTATCATTATACATTATATTTTCATTAACAATGATGGACACACTTCCTACCAAGAACAGAGAAATGCCCTCAATACATGGTTGACAACAAAATCTTTACCCCTCCACACACACAAAACACACAGATCATAACCATTATCATCACCATCACTGTCACAGACATATAGATGTTTGACTGATTCACTAAATTGTAAGAGGTTATGGTAATGAAATGTCCATGGAAGAAGAAAATATGAGAGAACAAGAAAAGGAAAGAAGCAGTAAGTATGTTACTATGATGAGTTCTCTTCAGCTAATGCCCAGCTCTATAAAGTTAATTATTCTAGCCAAGCACCAGCAGCAGGGAAACTTTAAATATTGGGGGCATGATTCTGGATATATGTTAGGAAAGCCATGCAGTACTGCATCTGATTTAATTGTTGGGAAACTGTCAGAGCATATGACCCTAGAAATTCCTCTAATGAGATATGTGGTAGTGTAAAACTTATTGGGGATTCAAATTCCAGCTCTGCCAATACTGTCTTATGGGTCTTTAGCTAGTAATAGCTACTATTTATATGGCATTTTAAGGTTTGAGAAAAGCTAGATATATGTTATTTTATTTGGTCCTTAAAACCTTGTGATGTAGGAGCTATTTACTATTACTAAGGAGGAAAATGATGCTAAAAGAAATTAAATGTTTTGACTAAGGTCACACAACTATTAAGTGTCAGGTCTTCCAACTCTAAATCTACTACTCTTACCCATTGGACCTCCTAGATGCCTCTATATCTCTGAACTTCAGTTCACCTCTCGGTAAAATAGGGAAAAAATGGTACTACCTTCCTCATAGAAGTTGATATCAAATGACATAACATATATAAGCATTTTGTAAACCTTAAAGTACTGCATAAATGTTATCTATTATTATATTGTAACATAAATTAGTATGATCCACTCACTTAAATCTATATTGAAGAAATACTTCCTTGTTCCTGTAACCCAGGAATATTAGGGACCTCATTTATATAATTTTCTTCAGGAAACTGCAAGTCTTTCCCAACTTTTATGGAAATGTTTTGCATAATTTCACATGTGTCTTCTCAATGTAGGTGGGAAGTGAGGAGTAGGGAAGGAGGAAGGGAGAATCTGGAACTCAAAGTTTTAAAAACAAATGGAAAAATGTTTTCCATGTAACTGAGGAAAAATAAAATATTAAATGAATGAGAAAAAAAAAAGAAAAGAAGAAACTAGAAGGAATTTGGCTTGAGTTGGTCTGAGCTGATCAGATTATAAAGAACATTTGTACCAAGCCTTAGCTCTAGGCTGTACAATATAATTGCTTGCTGTAAAACATAGATTTGAGAGAGAGAGCTTGTATTTTTTTCTTCATGCACTGCATCTGAGGAAGAAACTGATACTTTCATAGGAAGGTTCTTTCCCTAACAAAACTGTTCCCTAAAAGCCTTAGGGACACAGAATTCTAAGTAAGCAGAGCTTATAGGATTATGGAATTACTGATCATTATGATGATTAACTAATTGATTAATAATGACTCAGAGGTCACCTATTCCACTCCCTCATTTTACAGAGGAGAAAAAAGATCCAAGGTGATGAAATGATATCTCGAAGTTCACTAAAACAATAAGAGGCAGAATTTAGAACTGGTCAAAAAGAATAGTCTTAGGAAGGGAAGGTCAAGCAATTTTGCAAAGAAAGTTCTTTCTCTTCCAAATACTTATGCCCATAGATACGTCTCCCTAACAAACTCATATGCCATGGAAAATCATCTCCACTGATGCTACTGTCAAAGTCTATCGATCTCTAATTCTATGGAGAATGCTAGCAGAGATGGAGCAAAGGTTACTATTCACATCATATACTTGCTTCTTACGTGATGCCATCAGTTCATTGGTTTAACATTTTAGATAGAGCACCTCCTAATTGAATAAAAACTTATAGGTTAAAAAAGCCACACAACTTCCCACCAAACAAATAAAAAGAAGAGAAGCCAAGCATAGAAATACATTTTCGTCAGTTTCAACTTGAGGAAATTTAAAAGCTTTGTGCTACTGCACAGATGCCTATGTTACCAAAATCACTTTCTACCTGTAAACGAGCGTTAATAAAGATACATTCAGCCCTCTAAAGGAATAGCAATTCCACTGTAAATTTGCATTTATGTTGCTATAGTAAAACATCAGAATTGTAAAATACCCCAATGCAAATGCAGTTTCTAAACTGTACCCACAATTTCAGGAATGAAAATCCCTATGAAATAGGTTTCTTTCTTTGTAGACATATAGATTCTCTGGCAATAATTAGCACCCACAGTCTATCCCCTTTCATTGTAGATGTTTATAGGTTTCCTATTTGAGACTCAAATGTATCTCCAGAGTTATATAAACTTGCTATGACCTTGTCACCCTTATCTCTACACTCAGAATACCACAAAGCTATAACTAGAAGTTAGAGATTACATAGAAACTCATGCATGCAAAAAAAGATATACACACATAAAGATATCTTTGCAATAAGGAGAAGAGGATTGAAGGAATATGGACAGCATATAAACCAATATTTTCATTTAAATATTTGCAATTCTACTTGAGCCAACCAGCTCTCCCATTTTGTGCTGTTTGTTACAGCTAGGTAGAAGCTAAAATCCACAGCTGACAAAAGAGCAAGTAATTTTCAATGACAATTAGCATTATGTCTTTTAATCAACATCATGGATGTTTAAAAATAACTTTTATTAAGGACAAATTGCTTTTGCCTCAGTGCTTGAACTGAGGTCTAGACCTCAAGAGGTTATCTGATCCAGTCCACTGCCTCTAGTCAGGTCAAAACATAAAAGAAGATGGATGATTGCGATCCTATTTCGAAAATCTCTAGGGATAAAAATTCCACAGCCTCTTTTGGTACCTAACAAAATTCTTTATTGCTACTATTCAAGTCCATTTCCTCTTGTCAGTCTGCCATGGAGATGGAAAATTTGTCTGGCGATAAAGAACAACTTGTAATAACATTTTAGATACATGAAGACAGGTATTAAGTGCCCCTGTGAGCCTTCTCTTCTTCACGATAAACAACTTAAATACCTTTAACTCTTTCTCATAGGAACAACTTACCCCTTCCTCAATTCTGTTGTTATTCCCTGTATCCTCTTTGTGTTTTACTAGATCCTTTTTTGTAAAGGGGAGAAAAAAATGGGACATTTTCTCAACAAAAAAATATAGTTTGGTCAATGGTGAATATGGAGAATTACTTCCTGACTCTTAGTAGAAAATTAGGAATAGTCTAAAAGGTATCTCTCCCCATAATTATTTGGCAGTAATTTGTGGTATAATTTTGAATTGTTTTAAACCAATGGTCAATATTTTTTTTTGCCATTAGCTAGCTAACTTTAGTGAAATGAATTACACTCACTTATACAAAAAAATGTTTGTTTCTAAATTTCTGATTGTCATTCATTCATTCAAAAACATTTATTAAGCATCTAGTATGTGTGATATAATGTGCTAGACTCAGGAGATGCAAAGGTAAATACATCCCGAGTTCTGTCTTCATGAATTTTAGAATCATTTAAGAGCATGTGACATATCAGATGATGAGCATATAAGGTATGCCTGAACAAAGAGCTCTATAAAAATCTAAGGAGGAAAGGGAAAAAATGTCTCTGTGTGTGTATGTACATATGTATGTATGTAGATATATGTGTGTATACACATATACATGTGTGTATGTACAATATATAAATTGTGTATATATATGCATATGTGCATAAGTATGTATATACACACATATATGTGTGAAGGGCTGTATTCAGGGAGATTACAATATCAGAGAAATGTCATCTAAAGTGAAGCTCAAAAATAATGCTTTAAAAAGGTGTAGATGTGGGGGCAGCTAGTGGCGCAGTGGATAGAGCACCAGCCCTGAAGTCAGGAGGACCTGAGTTCAAATGTGGTCTCAGACACTTAACATTCCCTAGCTGTGTGACCCTGGGCAAGTCACTTAACCCCAATTGCCTCAGCAAAAAGCAAAAAAAAAAGGTGTAGATGTGGAATAATGATGAGTATAACAGATTTAGAACTTTAAATGTCTTTAAAGATTCTCCAGTCTCATGCCCTTATCTTATACATAAAGCACTCAGATATAAACACCTTCACAAATAAAAAGTCCCAAGCTAAAAAGGGATCTCAGTTCATGCTGTCTCCCATTTTACAGATGGAAAAATTAAGGCCAAAGAAGTTAAATCTAAGATCACACACAGACAGTAAGCATTCAAGATGAGATCTGAACTTATGTTTTCTATTTCTAAAACCAATACTCTTTCCACTCAGCCATACTGTCTCATTCCAGGTATGGAAGATGGAATGTGGAAAAACACAGAAGTAAAATATAGAATGATGTATACATATATTTGATTTGTCAAATAAGTCAAATATTTGAACATAATTAACATGTATTAGACTTCCTGGCATCTGGGGAGGGGGTGGGGGGTAAGAGAGAAAATTTTGTGACAGAAAGCTTTGCAAGGGTAAATGTTGAAAAATTACCTATGCATATGTTTTGCAAATAAAAAGCTTTAATAAAAAAAAGATAGAATGGTATGCTTGATATTTAGCTGGTTGTTGAATAAATCTGAAGACATGAAGAAGAAAAATAGAAGAAAAGGAGAAAATGATTGCCTGGAATGCATGTGGAGGCCTTAAATGGTAGGCTTCTTGGTTTTACAAATTGAAAAACAAAACAAAACAAAACAAGTCTGGGAGGATTATATATACCTTTTTTTTACCCTTTAGAGTATGCGGTATGTATCTAAGTATACCTTCTAGTCATAACTGAAATGAGATGTTTGCCACCTGCTCCTTTACTAAGTGCCAAGAGTCTACTTCTGTGGAGAAAAGCTGAGGGCTTTTCTACTTAAGACTTTTTGAAGGTAGTTTTATCTGGGACATTTTAAAGCTGCTTCTCTTCCCTTCTCCCCCTCTCTGTTTCTCTTTATTTTTCCTTTCATAGAATCACAAGGCTTTGAAAGTTATTCAGCATCTCATGTTTCACTCTGCATTCTATCACCCTCAATTTCAGAACCATCTCTCTGTTGGTGCCATATTTCTCCCCAATGTTCACAGTGAATGTTTATTTTAGATATTTTTGTTTTAAATTGTGTAATGTTCCCAGTGGACAAGTTGCTTTTCTTTCCCACTCTCCTCTTGTAGCCAATATATCTAATGAATAAAGCAATTCTTTTCAGTGATCTGGGATTAATGAAATCCTTCGTGAACTCCTTTGATGCTGTTACCCAGTTTCTGTTAGTTTTGCAATATTGATGTCACTCAAGTTGTCTGTGTGATTCTTGGCAAGTCATTAAAATTCTCCATGTTTTAGGTAATTAAGATTATAAGTTACACAGAAGGTGCTGATCTAGTTTTAAAGAGGGAATTTCCTCTTCTGGGAGTTCCCTATATCAATGAAATCACAAATCCAGTACCTAGCCTTCCATTATTGTACCATTATAACAACAACAACAACAACAAAGAATGGAACATATCATAGAAATGGAATATTGCTAGTGTATTATAGATGACTGAGACAGAATTTATGTTAAAGAACATTTCATCTATGCTTTCCTCCATTTAATATATGAGGAAATAAAGGAAAAAAATATGATTTGCTCATGTTAGCATGAATAGTATGGCTGAGTTTTGTAATCTACATCTTCATCCTCCACCTTTAACTAATCCACAAATCTGTCTCCTACAAAGCAAAAGTTTCTAGTCCATCTATAAACACAAAGTCATTGAAAATTATTCAGTTGTTTGGTGATTATGGAAAAATCCAAAGAATCAAAGAATCAGGAAAAATGGATCAAATAGACCAAATTGCTCCATCCTCTCCTACCCAAGATTTCTTTTACTTGAGTTTGATTAAGGTCTCCTCTGGCTCTTAAAACTTTATAAATGTATTCTTGAAGTTCAATTCAAATTAAAAATGTATTCACAGTTTGCCAGCCACAGCCTGAATAAATTTCATCTCCTTTCATAATTTAAAGGAATTGTGAAATGTATATTCTTCAAATTGTCTGTGAAACAGGATTCTCCATCTATCAGAAGGCTCTTTATCTCACCACTTGATACTGCAGAGACAACTATGTCCAACAAATCAGCCCCTAGTCTTCCAATTGAGTATTAAAATATCCTCACATTGCTTAAGGCAGATAAGTTCAAATGCACTGACCAATCTAAAGATGTCAGACCTGAGTAGCCAGAATTGCTCGGGATATATAATGTCAAAATTAATTTAAAAAGACAGACACATACACACACATGTGCAGTTTTACTTATTTCATGGCTAAACCAAACCATATTCTTCAGATTTAAAGTACCAGATTTTATAACTGCTAAGTGTGCTGTATTTCAGGCCAGTCAATCTTTGATGATAATCTGTAATTTGATAAAATTATGTGAATCTATTTAAGGTTTAAGTGGTTTGCCCAGTTATATATATCATGGAGTACTAAATACTTTCATGCATCTGATTTATCATAAAAATTCATACACAAGTCAACTTTCCTGAAGTGATCCAAATTTATTTTGTTTCCATGTACTCTTTAAGTTAACTATGTAAATTTCAGGATCTTAAATATCTATCTGCCCCTACCTAACAGAAATCAAGATGGGAAGAAAAAATATATAAAATTCAAATCACTTCTAAATCTTTAAGGGAACATAGAGGTCATGTCCAGTCCCATCTTTGCATTTTACAGACTAAATGATTTGCCCTAAGTCCCACCAGCAATGGGAGGTAGACATAGTCTGTCATTGATAAATTAATAGCACTAAGAAACTGGAGGCAAAAAAAGCATTTTTAAAGTACTTTACTTTGAAAGTAGACTGAAAAACTTATTAAACCTGATTGTAAGAATGATTTCATATAAAGTTGAGTCCAATAGATAGAAAAGGGGTAAAGCATCATGTTTTACTAATCAGAGGCAATAATATATTTAATGCTGTTTGTTCTACTTGTGAATAAATTCACAAAGTCTGCTAAGCAAACTCACCATTTAAATATTTGATAAAAAGTGATTCCTCTCTTCCCTTCATTAAAGCCTCTCCCATAATCACCATACAGTCACATAGCATCAGGCAAAGAATTCATTGAACAGATGGATTTGGCAACATGCCCCACTGAAGATCAACTGTTTTCCAACATCTGTCAACCTAGTAAAAGGGGAGCAATTTCCAGATGTGGACTAGATTATGTTATTATACAGCAATCTCCTCCAACTCAAAGCACCAGCACAACCCAATCATATGCTATTACAATACACTTCTATTCAATTTATTGTTCCCCTCCCCCATCCACACACACACCTGTTTATGTTTGTGTGCCTGTGTGTCTGTGTGCATGTTCCAATTCTGATGACCTAGTTTTGCATTAAATAAAGTTTTTACTGAATAGGACAGTTAGGTCACCATTAAACATCTGTGACTTTGTGCATCTCTTTAAGGAAGTTGCAATGAATATCTTCACCTCTTTATTTCCTTGGGGATGTTGGCAGATCACCAGAATACACAGCTGAAAAGTAATGCTAACATGTATCTGAACACTCTTTATAGAGGGCAGTTTCCATGCAACTTTTTAAGTCAATTTTTTGGAGATATCATGTGCAATTAAGATAATGCTTCAGTGTACCTGTTGAGACATTAATGAGATCCCACTGGGGTATTATTAAGTTCACAGTTGGCCATAATTTCAGTTTTCATTCTTATTAATCCTTAGTGATACAGTTCTTAAAAGTAGAAAAATGCTGAAATGACTCTTTCAAAAACATTTTTTTTCCTAATAGAACCCAATGTAACTGGCATGTCATTTCTCTCTCAATACCAATGTAACTGTTCAGAGATTGGGACTGCTGGCAACTTGGGAGAGAGAATGAAGAAAGGAGGGTAATTCTGAGAATTCAAAGATGACTCACATTCTTAAATTAATTTAAATTTGGAATTTTGCTGTAGTTGAAATTATTAATGTCAGAGCTTAATCATCAATTAGTATAACTCTTCCTTTCTTCTCTTTTCATTTCCCTAATTGCTGAACACTGGTACCTTTCAACATTCTCAGAACTGTACACAATCATTTTCTCTGGTCTCAATTATCCAAGTGATATTCAGGCTAATCAACTCACTAATACGAATTTCAAAGCAATCAGTCTTATTTGTATCCTGGAAAATGTAACTTTCTTGAGGACAGGGATCATTTTTATTTTTGTCTTTGAATCAGCATAGATTAGACTGCTGGACTCCCTCCTAGGTGCCCCTGAAAGACCCTGGTTAAATCACTCAAACACCCAGTGTCCTAAAAAATTCTTATGTTCTAAGTAGCAGAGAAGACACCAACTGGCACTAGTAGATGGAGAATTTTAGTGAGAATCAAAAGAGTTAATGTATATAGCACTTTGTAAACCTTCAGGTTCCACACAAATGTTAGTGATGATGATAATGAAAATGATGATGATGATGATGTAATTGTAGGACCAGTAGAAATCTTATTTTTTGCTTTTCCAATAGATTTAAATCTTTACAATATTTTGGACAAAGTGCTGAAAAGTGATAAATAAATTGAATTTTCCTTCTCAGAAGGGCTTCCAGTTAAATGAGGCTGGATGACCAACCACTTGTCATGTGTGTGTAGAAAACATTTTTTGGTTTCTGATTTTGCTGAATTAGATGAGTTACAAAATTTCTGGATACAATTATCTCTAAGTTCCCTTCTAACTCAATGCTTAGAACGGTGCCTGGAATTCAGTAGCTGCTTAATAAAGTTTTACTGAACTCTAGGTTTCCATGAGTCTTTATCTCTTCCAAAAAAAAAAAAATGATCCAAAGGCTCCAAATCAGTGAGAGAGGGGTAAGGGACTGAAAAGTCAAATGAAACTCATACATTTAAGACAAAAATGGAGAGCTGGACATGAAGACAATTAAACTCTATAGTAGTAAGATGTTAGAAAGTATTGGGTTTAGAAGGGAAAAAAATGTTGGTTTGAAACTTTCATACACTGCTCATTACCTAGCACTTCATTATGATCTCTATTAGGTGTTGTACTCTATATGACTGTATAATATTCTTATCTTCAGATTCAATTCTGGTTACTTAGCTCAATTTAACAAGAATTTATTGGGTACCTGTTATCTTTAAGCGTGATGGTCAGCACTAAGGTTAATGAAAACAAAGTCCAAGTCCTATCCTCCAGGAAATTATGTGCCACACACACAAAATCTTCCAATCTACCTAGTAAGAGTGACCTTATCAGAATTTTCTTCTATATATGTTTTCAGAAGGTCTATTCCCTTCAAGGGTGAAATACAATCAATAGATGCATAACATATATACATTCACACATACATATGCACATACATACACTAACTTTTAAGTTTTTTTTAAAGCAATTCATGTATTATCTTGATTCAATCCTTACAAAAAACCAATAAGGCAAGTATTTTTATTATCTTCCCTATTTTACAGATGAGGAAACTGAGGCTAACAGAAACAATGTTACTTGCCCAGAGTCATACCTTGTAAATGTCTCAGTCAATATTCAAACTCAGATCTCCCAGATTCTGGATCAGCTCTTTATTCACTTTGCCACTTACATGCCCCTAAACAAGTGAACACGTATTTTCTCAAGGTCCTTTTTGGCTTATAACTTGTTTAGATTCTCCACCTAGAAAGATAGTGCCTTGATAACTGAATGCCACATGAAGGGGAAATAGAAAATAAAACATTTCTTTGAGGTCCTAATATACATTTATTTTCAATCCCCAACAGAATTCCTCTAGACTCTGGGCCTTAGAAATACAAGCCTAGTTTACAGATCATTGAGGATTGGATCATGAACTATTTTCTCTGTGGCAATGTGAATGTTAAATTTTCGCAAGTGCTAGAAGGCAAAGGAGTCCAAACTTTTCACAATGCTACTATGATTGAAAAGTGGAACACTTTTGTCACACTGTAGGCAAAATGCAAAAAGGTTTTTTTTTTCTTTTTTAGGAATGAAACATTAAAAACACTTTTAAAAAGCTAAGGTAGAATCTATTTTATACCTCACATGTTTTTGCTATTTACTTGCCAATCTCTCCTAATTATGAAAGCTATTTGTGTTTCAGAGCTCATCCTTTCCCATTTGATCTCTTAGTGTCTGAAGAATGCCTGCTCTGCAAAAATACTGACTAACTAATTTGCATGATAACAGACAAGGATGTCTTTAAGTACCTAAAACTTGTCTTTGGTAGGCCTAGAAATGCTCTTTAAGAAATGCTAAGACATTTATCACAAATCATAAAGAACTAACCCTGAAGGGCCAAAGTTGCAGGGAAATCAGGAAGGCAAAGGAGAATGAGAAATAGATACTTTTTATTACCAAAAATGAGTTGCACATGAAAAACGGCATTCGAAACAAATTACCCATGAAATATATGATCACAAAATGAAGTGGGTTGTCCATGTAGCAAGAATGATGGATAACATTTGGATAGACAGTGTCAAACTAGTATAATCAAAATATTAAAATAACTAAAGATCAAGTCAGAGAACCTGATACAGCTAAAGATAGAAGCTTAAATTGAATTAAATATGGACTGCTGCTCAAGACTAGAAGTTATTGACCTATTTTCCACATGTAAACCCTTACACTAAAACTAGTGTATGATATCTCCATTGTTTTACCTGGGCAAACATTTCCAATCACTCCCTATCAGAAAATTGGACTCCACTTTTGGAGGTGATTAAGACAGTTTTGGCCTCATATCTTTCCCACATGAAAGCCTCCAAAATATTTCTGGTCATCTTTGTGCCATGAAACTAGGCACATTGCCTCTACTTTCCCCTTACCTCTTCCAGTTCTTCTTTGTGGGTTGCCTTTGGCTTTTAGTATGCAACATCCTTGAAGGTAGGAACAACCTTGTTTGCTTGGATTTGTGTCCACATTATTATCAAAATGGTATATAGTAAGTACTTTTAAAATATTCTATACATCTAATTTATGTATCTATA
Source organism: Myrmecobius fasciatus (assembly GCA_023553655.1). Taxonomy (NCBI): domain Eukaryota; kingdom Metazoa; phylum Chordata; class Mammalia; order Dasyuromorphia; family Myrmecobiidae; genus Myrmecobius; species Myrmecobius fasciatus. The sequence goes on from JAJPUD010005455.1 coordinate 121,860, forward strand.
ATATTATCAACATAAACTTTATATCTTTTTATATATGTGTATCTATGTATAGCATTATAAATATAATATGTATATATTCTATGTATCTTTATTTGACTCCATATATCCATCAATCTAACAAATACTCCTTGAAATTACCTTTTTAGCATTTTTTTTCCTTTTTGCTGAGGTAATTGAGGTTAAGTGACTTGCCCAGGGTCACACAGCTAGGGAATGTTAAGTGTCTGAGATCATATTTGAACTCAGGTCTTCCTGACTTCAGGGCTGGTGCTCTATCTACTGCACCACCTAGCTGCCCCTCCTTTATTATCATTTTAAATAGACATATACATATAGCCTGTGATGTGAATGACATAAAGGCATTATGAGAGATGATTTTCTTGGGCACAGAGATCTAAGCTGTGGAAAGAGATATGCAAGGACACATTTGGTTAAAAGAGAAATCATGTTATTAGTGGGCTACTGCCCTTCCTGTCCTCCAGCCAGTCACTCTCCCTTAGGTTCAAATGCCAGATCTTTCACTTACTGCCTGTTTTATATCACCTAATCTGTTTTTATCTAGGCAGCACATTGATGGAGTTGAATTTGTAGTCAGAAAGATCTGAATTCAAAATCTGCCTTAGACTATATGGTTTGTCTTTGAAAAACCAATATAAGTAATTTTCAAAAGTCTGATCATTCAAAGGTTGATGATACAGTAATGATTTCTCAGCTCTCTAAAATCATGGAGACTGTCTACTAAATGTATAATCTTCAAAAATAAAGAGAATGTGCACACTAGTAAATAATGGATCCTTGAGGAGGTACCAAAGAACCTGGGTTCAAATTCTGACCCTACCACTTAACTTATGTTACTCTTGCTGAAAAGGCACAGATTTTTAGGCTTCCACCTCCTCATGTATAAAATTAAGGAGTTGGAGTAGATGATCTCTGAAGGTCATTCCAACCTCAAATTTATCAATATGTATTACCTTAAGATAAAGAAATAAGAATGAAGATGTAAAAAAATATGGAAGCTTGTGATTGTTTTGTTCTTTTAGTCAAAACTCTTTTATATGAAACTTAAAAATGGCATATGTTTAGAATAAGCATAGATTTTCAGGGAAACTTTGGGAAAAAGATTAATGTAGTGGAAAGTTTCATATTGGAACTAAATGATTTGAGGAAAACAGCTATTGGGAAAAGCCATGAAGCCCAGGGGAAAGAGCACATGGTTCTCTTTCTGGTTCTTCCTCTTAATAGTAGTGATCTGAGCCAAAGGGCAATCTCCTTAAAACTCAGTTCCCTCATATGTTACTTGTAGTAAAATGATTCAAGGGTGACTTTGGCATCAGACTACCTGGAGGAACAGTGTGATTCATGAATAAAGAGTCAGCCTTGAAGCCAGGAAGATGGGTTCAAATATAACTTCTGACATTTGCTGACCTTGTGATCCTGACAAATTACTTAATCTTTCAGTATTTCAGGAAAATGCTGAGCTGCATTGGTAAAAGGAGTTTCTTCAAAAGAGAGTTCCCCCAATCAATGAAATCAGAGGTTTAATACCCATCCCTGTGCCTACTGTGAAATATAATCAGTGTGATATATGACCAGTCTTCTGTTCTACCTATTATTGACTTTGGAAAAAGTACAAGGTGTTAAAACAAGGATGAATCACAAATTTCACTGGCCATCATAGTAATATCATGAGGAAAATCCTGCTAATGAAGAACTGACTTTTGCAGAGCAAAGGGAATTGTTTGTATCACTCCATTAAGGAATGAGCAAAAACTCTCTTATCTTTTACCTACAATTTAATCGGAGTAGAATTTGTGTGTTTCCATTTAGTTTCATAAAAAGCCCATTCACATCTGTGGTTGGTAAACTGAACTCTTCTACTTGGTTCACATTATATAAGGAGACTCTAGCTTGCATTCTTGAAACTCCATCTAATTCCTTCTTCAATGCAAACCACCCAGGCTTGCTAGCGTTTTGACTCTTGAGACTAAACTTTAATATCAACTTCTTAGTTTATAATGAGGGCCACAAATGCAGTTCTCTTTTTATTTGACAGCTTGCTTTCTTCACAATATCTAATTGTTTTGAGGCAACTCAGCAGTAATAGGAAGGTTTATAAGAATATAAATTTGGAGCTTGAAAGAAAGATAAAGGCCATATAATTCTGACTCCTCATTTTGCAGATGAGGAAACTGAGCAGCAGAATTAATGAGGTTGTTTAGTAAGCATAGAATTGTGTGGTGAGGGGAAGGAGTTGAAAGTGTTAAATGGTTATTTACAACCCAAAATACATGTAATCTATTGAGGCATCATACTTGTCAAACTCAAAATAGAAAAGAGAACCACTAAATTCCATACATAAGGAACCCTGCCAGCAGCATGTTGACAGACTCAAAATGTTATGCTTTCTGTATTGTATTATGTTCTTATTCATTTTTTAAGTATTTCAAATTACATTTTTAATCTGTGTCTTGTGAATTTAGGAATGGTGCTGGTTGCATGTTTGACACTTCCGCCTCGATAGATATAGAGTAAACCTTAAAGTCAGTGTAGACTTGATTCAAAATCTCCCTTTGTCACATACTGACTATGACTCTGAACCAAATACTTGTCCACCCAGTATCACAAAATTTTTTTCCAAAAGTATAAATATAGAAGAGTTGCCAACATGTATTGGTTCAAGAAAATTCCTCCCCAAGACTCCATATACTAATGAAATCAAAAGTCTAAATTAAAGAGGGAAAGAAGCCTTCTTGTGCAATATCTTTCACACAACTGTTTGCTATTATTGTTTTTTTTCATAAATAACCTAATAAAAATAGTGGCTAATGTAGTTTTTTTTTCATAAATAACCTAATAACAAAAATAGTGGAACAGAGGAAATATACAATTTTCAGCAGCAAAAGACTTTAGTAATCTTCTGTTTGTTAGTAAAGACTTAAGTTTTTGGATAAGAATTCATTATTTAGTTAAAATTTTTTGGAAAAGCTGGAAAAACATCAGGCAGAAATTAGGCATAGAGCAATATCCTGCACCTGTTACCAAGATATCTTCAAATGGATACATGACCTAAATATAAAAAGAGATTAAAAGAAAGTTTGAAAAACATCAGATAGGTGAAAAATTTATGAATAAGCAAGAAATAATAGTAAGAGTTGTAAAATGGATAATTTCAGTTACATTAAATTAAAAATAAAAGTTTTGTACAAATAAAATAGATGAAGTCAAGATAAGAAACAAAAAGGACAACTGGGGAAATAAATGTATAGATAATCTCTTAGATAAGGACAGCTCAAATATAGAAACCATCAAATTTGTAATAGAGTCATTTCCCAATAGACAGTCAAAAGATATGAGTAAGCAGTTTTCTGATAAAAGAAATCGAAACAATTTACAGTCACGTGAAAATATATTCTAAATCATTATTGATTAGAAAAATAAAAATTAAAACAAACTTGAGATACCAGATTGACTAAAAAGGTTGATGCAAAAAGAGACAAATGTTGGTGAAGATATGGAAAAAGTGGAATAATAATGCACTTTTGGAGCTGTGAACTGATCCAATCAAATTGGAGAATAATCTGAAATACACCTGAAATGTTATTAAACTGCCCATACCCTTTAATCCAACAATACCACAATTAAGTCTATTTCCAAAGATTAGGGGAAAAGAAAATCTATTTGTTCTAATATATTTATGACAATTCTATTTTGGGAGGCAAAAAAAGTAGGAATTGCAAGGATGCCCATCAAATGGGAAATGACTGAACACACTGTGGTATATGATTATGATGAAATACTACTGTGCTATGAGAAATGATGAGCTCATTAATTTTAGAAAGCATTGATATACTCACACAAAAAGTGAAGAACAGAAAGAGCAGAACCAAAAGAATTTTGTATACTATAACAGCAATATTTTTTTAAGAAAAACTTTTAGCAACTAAGTAATTTTGGCTATTACAAATATCTAAATTATCTATAAAGAATCTATGATGGAAGACATTATTTGAATATAGAAAAAGACCCTGATATCCAGAAATATGTATAAAATGACAACATATATATATACATATATTTACATATTTTTGCCTTGCAGTAGCTATCTCTAAGGTAGGGAGAAAAGAAAGAAAGGGGAAAAAGTCATGATATCTTTATTATATATTTAAGAGAAACAGCAAATTGTGCATAATAGAGTTACAGTTCCAGGTGCATTCTTTTTTTTTTTTTTTTGCTTGTTTTGTTTCTTGAGTACAGAATAAAATAAAATTATAAGAAAGAAAAGTAGTATTGATATTCATCTCATTATCTCAACTTTATAAATAAGAAAATTAAATTTTAATGAAGTCAGTGCCCAAGATTATTCCACTGGTAAATTGTGAAAGTGTAACTCTAATCCAGATTGACCATGGTTTGTGTCCCTCTGATCTCTTATTTCCCTATATGTGTTCTTGCACTCAGAAGAGAATGACCTCTAGGAGGGGGATATTAATGTGAATGGAGACCAAAATGGCAAGCTCATTGAATGTGCAGGTACCACAAAGCTGAGAACCACTCACATATAAGATGGTACAGTGAGATCTCAGGATGATCTTCCAAGACTAAAATATTGGATGGAATTGAATAAGATGAAATGTAATCAAAATTAATGTAAAGTCCTATACTTGAGTTCCAAAAATTGGCTTCACAAGTTTATCATGGCTAGAAAGACATTTACATTATTAAAAGAAAAAAAAAGACCTACGGTTTCACGAGACTGCAAACTCAGTTTGTATCAACAATATGATAACTTACAATCATGCCAGTTAATGTTATATTGCATTAAGAAAGATCAAACACCAAGGGATCCAAAGTACTTCTAGGCTCAGTCTTGTTCAGATCACATCTGAAGTATAGTATCCAGTTCTGGCTATCCACATTTAAGTCAAGAAGATGAGAAATGGGAGAGTACCCAGAGGAATACAGTCAGAATGACGACAAACTTTGAGCTGATGACATATGAGGATCAGATAAAAGATCTAGCAATTCTTAGCCTGGGAAAGTAAAGATTTAAGAGAGATATAACAGCTTCATCCAATATTTGAAGAGCTGTCATAGAGGAAGAGGTTACTTATTACAAATAGCCCCAGAGAATAGAATTAAGAACAAGTTATAAAAGCTGCAAAACAGAAAATTTAAGTTTGATGTGAGATGAAACTTTCTAATCAGCTGAGCCACTAGTGTACTGGTTAATGCTAAACAAGTGATTAAAATATGTAAAGTATGCACAACACATTTTAAATTTAATCTACTTTATTTTCCTTTCACTTTTTTAAGTCTAGACAATCACAAATCAAACTTTGATTTGTAATGTTTCCCAATTTCCAGATACTCACACTGAAAATTTAACAATGGGAAGTACATGTTAATTTGAGCTAGCTCTATCACATCCCCTGAAGAGCTATTCCAAAGTAGAGTTGCCTAATTCAGAAGACAGAGAATTCTTACTTTTTAGTTGAAGTCTTAAAACAAAGATTACTTAATCTTCTGTCAGTTATATTGCAGAGGAGGGCCTTGTTTATCTAAGGATTAAACCAAAAGACCTCTGAGATTCTGAGATTTGATCTTATTATTTCACCACTGCATATAAGTAGCATCATAAAACCTGCAGAATATACTTCAAATTTGTAGTTTTTATTATAGAAATATACCTGCCACAATAACCTAGATATTGTGTACATTGGTCAAGAAACTTTCCTGTAAGCTCTGCAGGTAAAGACAGGTGTATGTGTGTGTGTGTGTGTGTGTGTGTGTGTGTGTGTGTGTGCTTTGTATCCTTTGAAATAAGCACAATGCCAGATACATAAAAGGCACTGACTACTAAATTACATTTATCTGCTAGAGACATAATGACCAACGCCAATCTTCCATTTTCACTATTTCTTCCTGATAATCAAGTTTATTTTGTCATTGTGATACAATTCTTAATTTACATATGTTTTCATGACACTTTGTAATTTACATAATTACAGCTTATTCTATATTAATTATATTTTAGATTGTGTGTTTCCTAAAGAGTTCAAGGTAGACACCTTAATCTCTTCATCAGCATATCTATAAATTTCATTTTAGGATGTTGATTCTGAAAAGGCTTATTTCTCTGCAGGTAGCTAATCCCAAACCCTATGCATGAATTCCTGTTATATCCTACCACTGAGGTTTTCTTTCTTCTACTTTGGAGTATTATCCTAAAAATATCTTTGATCAGTATCCATAAACTGAACCTCTTATTACTAAAGGTTCTTGGTCAGTTTTATATTATGTCAAGATGATGTTAAAATCAAAAAACAAAAGAGTTACAAGGGACAAATGGAGTTATTTCCTTCAATGCTGATAAAATTTTTTAAAAGTCTTTACATTTCAATGTTTTACACATTTCATTAATAACAAAACTAGAATTAAGACTCAGGTTCATTCATACTCTAGTGTCCTTTCTACTACAGAACATTGATTTTTTTTTGATTTGCAATCTTACACTAAGATGACTACACCACTAGAAGGAATCTTGGACTTTCAATTTATTGGGTACCAAACCAGACAGAAACACTCATACTTTTTAACTTGTGTACCATTGGTGGATCTATTGTAGGCATCTTGACATTTACATGCAGCCCCAAAGAGTGGCACAGGATGTAGAATCACAAATATAGTGCCAGATATTACTCTGTTTTTGAAATGTCCCTTCAGAAAAAAAATACAATATGAGTTATTCAAGATTTTAGTGAGTTTTACATAAATCCATGAAGGTCTAGTACTGCAATTTCTTTACCTGGTATAGGGCCCTAACGTTGACCCTATTTTCTATATCCTGTCATGAATAGTTCTGTGGCAGATAGAGAATAGAAAGAGATAATTGGGATTGCCCTCAAAGGATAAAAGTACTATGGGAGTGTGGGAAATAATTCAAGGGAATCTTCTTTATAAATTTATATAAACTTATAACCATGACAAATTTTCATCTTCACTAATGTGGACAAATGACCTAACAGGTCATTTACATGAGGCCAAGAGAAATTTAGCATTAAAATCACAAAGGTCAACAAGCCAGTAATAGATTGTCTGGTTCTTTCCCTGCCTTGATGAGTACAAATTATATACTTTGTCTGATCTTAGAATTATGAGATTGAGAAGTGTTAGAAGTTCAAGAATGGAATTATTAAATTCTGTTCCACAATACAAGGAAAGGAAGGGAATTCCAAGAATACTGATCTTAAGAAGTTAAAAAAAATGGCAAAGATGACTATAGGCTTTGGACTTAGCTGATACATGGACCCTATCTCAAAGTAAGGTGAGGAAGGAAGAGGAAAAAAAAAATAGGGATTTGTTCTCAATATAGCCTTTTGCATCTTTGTAATACACAGAGATGCACATATACAGTCAATTTGGGGGGTAATAAAATTACTTGTAATAAAGGGCCATAGGATGATAGATTAAAATTAATTGGAAATTAAATAATTCTTGGTCTAAACAACAAATTATAGAAACAATCAATAATGTCACCAAAGATAATGACAATAATGAGACAGCCTAAATTTATGGGAGATAACCAGAACAGTACTTAGGGAAAGTTTTATATCTCTAAATGCTAACATGAATGAAATCTATAAAGAGAAGATCAGTGAATTGTGCCTGGAATTTTTAAAAAGCTAGAAAAAAAATAAAAAATCCCCAACTAAACACCAAATCAGAAATTCTGAAATTAAAAGGAGAGATTCATAAAATTTATACTAAGAAAAATATTTAAATACTTAATAAAACTAATTGTTTTTATGAAAAAAACAATGTTAAACATGAAAAGGATGAATTCACCACCAATGAAGAGAAAATGAAATCAATAATTCAGAGCTAAAGAAAGAGAGGAAAGGAGGGAGGGATAGAGGAAGGAAAGAAGAAAGGAAGGAAAGAAGGAAGAAATGAAGGAACAAAGGAAGGAAGGAACTAGTGAAGACATTAATGAACTCTAAGAAATTAAAATCTCCAGGACTAAACGATAAAAGACTTTTACCAAACATTTAAACATTAATTCCAGTACTATATTAACTACTTGAACAAGTGGGTGTACGAGTCCTACTAAATTTTTTTTATGACACAAATATAGTGCCTACACCTAAACCCAGAGGAGTCAAAACAGAGAAAGAAAATTATAGACAAATCCCCCTAACATGTATTGATGCAAAAATTTTAAGCAAAATATTAGCAAAGAGACTACAGAAATTATCACCAGGATAATACACTATTACCAGATAGGATTTATACAAGGAATGCAGAATTGCTTCAATATTAGGAAAACTATTAGCATAATTGTGCAATCAATAACAAAACCAACAGAAGACATGAATATCTCAAGAGATGCATAAGAAGCTTTTGATATAATTACCATTCCATTAAAAACAAAAGTGAACATAAAAATAAATGAGGTTTTCCCTTAAAGGACAAATTGTATCTATCTATATCCATCAGCAAGCATTTTCTGTCTTGCAGATAATCTAGAAGCTTTTCCAGTGAGAACAGGGATAAAACAAGAATGCCTTTTTTCACCACTATTATTCAAAATCCTGCTAGAAACTCTGGCTTTAGCAAAAAGAAAAGAAAATGAAATTGAAGGAATTAGAATAGATAAATGAAAAGATAAAACTATAAGTCTTTGAAGATAATATAGTATACTTACAGAATTCTAGAGAATTAATTTTAAAATTATTTGAAATAATCAATGATTTCCATAAAGTTATAGGGATATAAAATAAGCCTATTTAAATCATCAGTGTTTTCTATAAATTATCAATAAATCCCAGCATTAAAAGATAAAAAATTCCATTTAAAATAATTCTAGTCGATGTAAAATATTCAGGAGTCTATTTGCCAAGACAAAAACAATTTTCACACAAGTAAAGAGAGAGCTAAACAATTGAAAAGCTATTAATTGCTCATGAGTAGACCAAACTAAAATTTTAAAATAATACAATTCTATCTAAATGTATTTATTTATTCAGGGTCATATCAATCAAACTACTAAAAATTATTTTATAGAGCTGGAAAAAATAGCTTGATTGGGAGGTAGCTTTGGAACCAACCACAGGAATTTTCACTTTCCAGATATATACATACATACATGCATATATATACATATGTATATGTATGTATATCCATGTTTAATTGTAACTTACATTGGGAGGGTAGGGGGGAGTAAAAAGGGTAAAAAGAATAAAATAAAAAGGCCACAACAAAGAAGAAAAGAAAATTCACTAGGAAACAAAGAAAAGATAGATAAAACAAACAAACAAAAAATACAAAAATCCTATAAAAACAATATCAATGTTGCTAACAATGAGAATTATCTAAAAGTGGAATGAGCTGCTTTGGCAAGTTGTATTTTCTAATCATGACACTGAAGCAAACAGAATACTAGGAACTTTTGCAACATGGAATATCTTTTTAAAAGTGCTAATGGGGCAGCTAGATGAGCGCGGTGGATAGAGTACCAGCCCTGAAGTCAGGAGGATCTGAGTTCAAATCTGATACAAGACACTTGATATTCTCTAGCTCTGTGACCTTGGGCAAGTCACTTAACCTCAATTGCTTCAGCAAGAAGAAAAAAAAATACTGCTAAAATGTGAATCTTTATAACATAAGGTAGTAAAGAATGGTTCTTTGTCCTTTTGTGTGACTCATCCTTCCTTATGTGCACATTAGAAACAGTACTTTATTAAGGTTATGTTCTAAAAGGACTCCTCATCCTTCCTTATGTGCACTTTAGAAACAGTACTTTATTAAGGTTATGTTCTATGTCTGTCATTATTTCCCAACCCTCTCCTTTCATCTCCTCTTCTATGCCCTAACCACTTCCTTGTAAAAGTTATTTGTATTCACATAAAACCCCTAATACCTTGGCCATACATAAGAAAGATTGTCCATCGCTCTGCCTCTGCTTAAAATGATTTTAACAGCTATTTTTATGTTCTTGACTTTTTTGGAAGTCTAAAAAAATCTACGCACCCCTTCTTAAAATCATATTTTTAAGTGCATTAAATTTAAGTGCATTGAAATGTATCTTCACATATACTAGATAGCACTAAGATAACAAACTCTACTAGTCCATCATCTCTCTAGCAAGGGCTGTACTTTCTTTAAGCAAAGACTAGATGACTATCTGTGAATTATGTTGTATTATGCATTCTTTGTGTGGGGGGGATGGCATAGTTGGCCAATGACATCGCTTCCAATTCTGAAATTCTGTGATTCTATGGTCCTCAGATAAGTGCACTTGAGAAGTATAAACTAAGACCTCAGAGGGGCAGATGACTAGATAAATGAAGGAAAGCTTTTAAGAAGTTTCTAACTGTTAGGACCAGCGATTGCACTTAAATTTTACATAAATAAATACTTTAAAGATGGGTACATAATTTAGACATAAAGGGTGATACCATAAGCAAATTGGGAAAGGAAGGAATAGTTTATCTCTCGGATCTATGGAGAAGGGAAGGATTTATGACCAAACTAGGGATAGAGAACATTATGCAATGCAAAATGGATAATTTTGATTACATTAAATTAAATAGTTTATTTCACAAACTAAGCCAATGCTAACAGGTTTGGAAGAAAGATAGAAAGATGGGAAACATTTTACAGAAATTGTTTCTGATAAAGTCTTTGTTTCTAAATTATATCAATTTATAAGAATACAAATCAATCCTCAATTGATAAATGGACAAAGGAGATGAATAGATAGCCTTCAGATGAAGAAATTGAAGCTATTTATAGTCATATAAAATGCTCTAAATAACTATTGATTAGAAAAATGCAAATTAAAACAACTTTGAGGTAACAACTCACTATCAGATTGGCTAATATGACAAAACAGTAAAAGTGATATACATTGGAGAAGATGTGGGGAAAATTTGGACACAAATACATTGTTTATTAGAAGTTGTGAATGATGCAGTGATTCTGGAGAGCAATTTGGAACTATGATCAAAGAGCAAACTTGTTATGGGGGCAATTGGTTAGTGGCTGCTCGGGACCTAATTCTGACCAGCAGAATAGACCTCTTCATGTGAGAGGATGATGATGATGATACAAGAAGACTGAGAGGCAGGTGCATTCTCTGACCTCTCTCCTCTTCCCTCTTGCCTCACATTTATTTCATTCCCAATTCACAAGCAACATCTGTATTAGTAAAGGCTGATTTGCAATTCCTTCAGGGGTGTCCTGATTCACAGCTGTGGGGGCTTTTGGAGACTTGACCTTCCTTTCACACTTAGGCATGGACCTTAACAAAAACTGTACATACCCTTTGATCTAATAATGCTTCCACTAGATCTATATTCCAAAGAAATCATAAAAAAAGAGGAAAAGACTTGTATGTTCAAAACATTTTTGACAACTCTTTTTATGTCAATGAACTGGAAATTGAGGGAATACTCATTAATTGGGGAATGACTTAACAATTTTGTAACATATGAATGCAATGGAATACTACTATGTAATAAGAAATCAGAAGCAGGTGGATTTCAGAAAAGCCTGGGAAAAGTTAAATGAACTGATGCAGAATAAAGTGAGTAGGCCCAGGAGAGCATTATATAGAATGACAGTAACACTGTGTGATGACCAACTATGATTGACTTAACTCTTAGAAATAAACACAGTCCAAGAAAAACTCCAAAGATTCAGGAAAATATTATACACATACAGAAAAACAGTTATGGAATCTGAGTAAAGATCAAATCATATTATTTCCACTTCTTTTTCTTGTGAATTTCCCCTTTTTTCAGTTTCTTCTTTCAAAATATGACTAATGTGAAAATATGTTTACATGATTACACATGTTCTTAAGGCACATGGCTAAGCAATGAGGGTACCCATAAAAACAAATTTTTTAAAATCCCAGACAATTCTTGTCATCATAGAGCCTACATTCTAGTAAGCGGAAGACAATTCTTATAGAAGGTCTCAGCTGTCATAGATAGAAAAGGTAAGTGGTTCTTAGGATATAAAAGAAAGGTATATGTGTTTTCTTTAGTGTCATTTCAGATTGCTTGTTGTTCTTGGGAGAGAGGGAAGGGCCCGAGAAATATCTGAAACTAAAAATCTTATAAAAAGTGAAAACTACCCATTACATGTAATTAGGGGATAATACTATTTGCAAAATTAAAAAAAAGAAGAAAAAAGAAAATGGATTTGTGGAATCTACAAACTTAATAGGCTGTCATATTTCTTTACCTGCCAGACTTGATTCTCACTAAGCAGGGCTCCAACAAAATCTTGAACATTTAATTGAATCCTTTTAGTGGTTAAAGATGGAAAAAATATCAACAAACTATTGTAATAAAGCAAGAAAGGATGGACCCTGCCCTTCTAGATGTAAGTATATATGTATATACATTTTACATATACACACATTCACATATATGTGTGTATATCTATATTCATATGTACATATATATATATACACATGTATATAAACAAACTCACCCCCATATAATCCACTAGATTGCTTATCAAACTTTTAAATATGCATTTATTAAGCATCTAATGTGTGCCAGGAGCTGAAAATAAAAATAGGGCAAATAAAACAATCCCTACTTGATTTCATCCACATGTCTTTTCTTTCTAAGGACGTAGAACTTAACTCACCCATGTCTACCCATATACGTGCCTCACATCTGTGCCACTGTCACCCATAAATTCACCACAAGAAGTCTAACCAATGTTTTGGGGATGTTCCTTAGTATTTTTTTCCCTCACTATATCACCTGCCCATCCTAGCTCTAAGTTTTAGAAAATATGTTGCTTGCTTTTAAACTGGGCCATTACCCTCATAGATACAAACATTTATTTAAACATTTAGGCTGTTGCCTACAGTCAAAAGAAATTGAGCATAGTAATATTATATAAATTTAGCCTTTGTAGATAATCACACATGTCAAAACAATCTGAGATTTTTAGCTTTTTAAGGTACCTCAAAAATCATCTAGCATAGCTTTTTTCCTTTGCATATGAAAAAAATGAGATTCAGTAACCTACCCTGTTATACACAACTCATTAAAGCCAATTGAAATTATGCCACAAATTTCTTCATCCCTGATTCAGTGTTTTATTCACTGATCCAAAATAATTTCATTTGAATTGAATTGAATTTTACAAACATTAATTAAGCACTTACTATGTGCAAGGCACTATGTTAGTTGCTGGGAATACAAAGACAAAAAATGAAATGCTTTTTGTCCTTAAGAAGGTCAAAGACTACTAATTGACCCCAATTAAACAGCTAACAATCTCGTTTTTACTCCAAATTAGCAGTTAATGAAAAAAATCAACCTCAAGAGTGAAATGAATTCTGTAAACTAGAAATTCCAGGCACAAAGTCAGTATTAAACTACAATTTCAGATAATGATGGTAGATATATCAGATAGATTAGCAGAGCAAACATCAGGACTGAACATGGTTATGATGCAACAGACAAGGTATATTAAATGATATCAGAATTAGAAGGAATTTCTAAAGCCTTGTAGTCTAATTCAAATTTGACCAAGATGGTCAGGAAGTGAGCTGAATAATCATAGACCTATAAATTATTTACGTGTAATTTGTGGCACTGATTGATCAAGGATTTCACCACAGGTTTGCATATAGGGTTACTTTGGCCATCCTAGTTAATTCTATGACCAAGGAAGATTATTTCTAAATATCGAAAACAAATTTACCTGTTAATAGTTAATATTAACTAAAATTCAATATATTCTTAAGAGTTGTACATACTTCTTAATAGAATTATAACTATAAAGGTTAGTTGGAGTAATTTTCAGGATCATTGTGAAGGTACTCATCTCTCTCAGCCTGATCTAAAGTTCATCTATATTGAGTCTATGCATCTAGAAAATTGTTCCAAGATGAATGAATGAATGATTCCAAAAATTATTAAGTATTTACTAAGTGCTTAAGGCAGTGTGCCAACCAATGGGGATGTTCATTAAGAAAAAAAAAAAAAAAAACAACAGGCAATTCTTGTCGTATTAGAATCCACAATCTAGTAAGAGGGAAACAATTTATATAGGAGGTTTCAGCTGCCACTGATAGAAAACACCAAATTGTCTGTAGGATACAGTGGAACGGTATATGCATTTTCTTTAGTGTCAACTTATTTGATAAAATCTTAGCCATTTCTGATTTTGAGACATTTGACAATGCCAAAAACTTAACTGGTGATGAGAAATTTCTTTTCTGGGACTTCAATTTCTGTGTCTGCTGAGAAGAAAGGGACTATGTTAAGTCACCCACATGCTGGAATTATGGAAAGAAAGAGTTTGCCCCTTCTCTCTCTTTTTCTTACTTTTTTTCCTCCTCCTGCTCTTTACCTCTCATTTTTTTTTTTTTTTGCTGAGGCAATTGGGGTTAATTGACTTGCCCAGTGTCACACAGCTAGAAAGTGTTAAGTGTCTGAGACCAGCTAGAAAGTGTTGTGTCTGACATCAGATTTGAACCCAGGCCCTTTTGACTTCAGGTCTGGAGCTCTATCCATTATTCTATCTAGCTGGCCCCCCAGCTCCTTATCTCAATGGACTAGGTGTTTCCTCTGGTAAGGATTGTGGCCTTGACTATCCCTTTTTATCAGTGGCTTTTTCACTAATATACCCTTTAGCCTTCTCCTTGTTTTGACTTGTACTTAATGTGTTCTCCTTAACTCTCAATCAGAACTCCTAGAATATTAACCTTTTTGCCCTGATGCTGGCTAATGGTGTATCTTTTGCTACTCCCTGGCTTTCTCCAAAGTCACCCAGGGATTCCTATTCCTTGCTCATACTGCAGCATCTTATCCAGAAAGATAATTGGAGTATTTCTCATTTTCACTTTCCAAATCTTCCTCTCCCCCCCAAAAAAACTTAGAAAATATTTGCTATAAATGTAAGTTTATGATTCATTCACTGTTACATCCTTCATTTTTACTTAAAATAAAATTCATCATAGTGCCTGGGTTCCCTAACTGGGTAATGTTTCACTAATTATGATGACAATTTCTAGGACCCATTCCCTTTGACCAATTAGAAAATCAAGGCTCCTGAACATTGACACTAAATGTAGGAAAATAATTCAGCTATATACTACCATTTTAAGTGAAGAAACTGGGTAAGACTGTAAATTCTGTGTATTTTCATAGGGCAGGTCTCTATGCTCTGGCTAGGGGCAAGTCATATTGACATTTATAATTTAAATAAATGAATGGGCAAAGGGTATAGAGATCAGTGGAAGTGGGGATGGAAAAACAACAAAAAAACTAAAAGTTAAAAGGTCAAGGAAGGTAGACAGTTTGTGCATAACATACTCATTTATTAGAGTGGTTACTATTTTGGTTTGTGGAGGTTTTTTTTTTAATTTTGAGGGGATAAAGAGTAATTAGCATCAATTCTTAAGTGCACCAAGATTTTATAGAATTTTATTATTTAATGGAAAATCCTTTCACAACTTCGTTCTCTCCTCCAAAAAAAACCTTTGTTTTATCTTTATAATAATATTTATTCAGTGCCTTTTGATAAAACTACCTACATGATGTTGATGGTGGTGAAAACAAGTAGTACAGATGCTTCTCATTTCACTGGATAAATACACTATGGGTCCAAAAAATTAAGTGACCATCTTAGGAACACACAGCTAATAAATGAGGTAGGATTTGGATCCAGATTTTCTAAATCTTCTTTATGAACTATCTAACATTCAATCCACTATGTCAAGCCAGAGCTCAGACAGCCCAAGTAGGAAACTTATCAAAAGATTTAACAAATAAATCCTATGGAGTTATCTGGGGGTAAAGTGAGATTAAGTAACTTGTCTAGGAAGCTAATAAATGTGCGAAGAGAGATCCAAAATTATGTTCTTATGATGCCAAGTGCAGTGCTCCATCTACTACACCAACTAGTTACTTCAGCACCTATCATCCTATCTTGCAAATTGGGAATACCATTAACCCTTGATATGAGTACTCTTTCCAACAATGCAGATCATGTCAGTATTTAGTTTCATGTGTTATTTGGCCAAATTATTCATCACTTTATAGCTAGTCTACTGACAATAACCCTCTATGAGCCTAGCCATGCTAATCCTTGAAAAATAGGGTTAAAGATTGTCACTAAGGCCATATGTTAAGCACTGCCTCTCTCCAGCTTATTTGGCTTTTTTAGAATAAGTTCTACTGACATGACATTCAAGAGCTCCAAAAATTTCAAGAAATTGAAAAGATCTAGAAAAAGAAAAGTAGGATCTGATTTTCCTGGCATACTACCAGTTATAGATATATTTGGGCACACTAAGCTGAAATGTTTCAGGGATGATTCTGGAATTATATCTCAATGCATTTTCTTACCATGAGAAGTTGGAGGAAAGTTTTGTAAACTGAGTTTTGATCTTTTTTTCCTAGGTACACATTAAGTTTATTTTGTATTTTGGCAACTAATAAATAATAAACAGAGTAGCATCTTACATTGTCTCCAAAAAACCCAAAAAAATGATAAAATGTGTGAAGCATTAGAGGTCTAGGCAAATTAGTAATTAAATAACAAATGTTTATTGAATTAAATTGAGACTTCTTTAACATTTACTTAAGGAAAGGAATTCTTCAGATAAGTATCAACAGAGCTATTTTAATTGACATAGAGTGAATAAATGATTAATAATAATTCTGTTAATTGATAATTGATGATAAGAGATTATTAGGTTAAAAGCCAGCATGGATCATTCAAACACACAGAACATGTTTGAAATGTTAACACTGTCAGAATATCTTGTTATATGGTCTATGTAGCATTTGTGGGAATATATAGACCCAAATACCACAGAAGAAGTGAACCCTAAATGAGTTCAGATATATACAAGTTTGTGCTGAAGTACAGAACTGCACATTACTTTTTTAATGGCTTTGAGGAGTTTTGAACATTGAAGCTATTTTAAGCATTACTGAAAACTTAGAGAAGCAAGACTTTGGCTAATTTATAAATTAATTGGAATTATTTAACTAATGTAATGGAATGGAAAATGATAGAATTAAATAGCAGAACTTTTACTAAGCACTTATTATGATACAATGTGTTAAACATTGGTGATACACCAAAAGTTTAAGACATTCCTTGATCTCAAGGAGATAACATTCTACTTGAGAAAGATAAGACATAAAATAGCATTCAAGATTATTTTAATACATGGCAGATAGAAAGGCCAGGTAGTGTTTAAGAAGAGCAGCAGATCAAGAACTTATAGCAAAGACTAGAGGATCTTGAGGAGTAATAATAGGAATGATAATGCCTTATAAAAATGAGAGTTAGTTAGAAAGTGGGATTATGGAATAGCTGAGCAGCTAGCTGGCATCTTCTGCCTGGTGAGAACTGGGAAGGAGGGTAATGAGGGTTGTTTGGAGCAGGGAGAAATCGATTGTTCCTCTCAGTAGCAGCAAGCATTGTTGATTACCATCCTGAGGTATCCAGAAATGATAACTGAAGGAATGCTTCCATGGTACTTTTTTCTTGATTTTTTTATTATTATTAAAGCTTTTTATTTTTCAAAACATATGCGTGGACAATGGTTTTGAATGACTAAGGGGCTGATTAGTACTATGTGGTAAAAAGTAAGTTTCTATTGTACTTTTGGGATGAATTGTGGATTCAGCAAAGATTCAACTGTAACTGAGAGCACTTATAGAAAGTATGAGTAGACGTTTCTCTTGATTGGAAGTTTTCTTTTTCTCTTTTTTTTTATTAAAGCTTTTTATTTGCAAAACACATGCATGGGTAATTTTTCAACATTGACTCTTGCAAAGCTTTCTGTTACAATTTTTTCCCTCCTTTCCCCCACCCCCTTCCCTAGATGGCAGGAAGTCTAATACGTGGTAATTATGTTAAAATACATGACATGATTGGAAGTTTTCAGTGAAGAATTTTTTTTAATGAACTTCTGGGTAAGAAAGGGGTATCGGGCCACATATTCCTTTTCAGCCACACTATGTCCATAAACACATAGAACTTCTTTCTTTTGCCTTTTGTGTTATTCTTTCATTAAATTAAGTGAAAGAGACATAACAAAACAGGTCATGCTCTTGTGAACATCCAAAGGTTGAAGGAGTCATCAAATGCAGTATGTAGTAAAATCTTGTAGCAACTGAATCTGATGAAGAGTCAGCTCTGAGAAGCAACCTGCTTGAAATCCAGCCTAATGGACTTTGCAACTAAGACACCACAAGGGAACAACTTGTCCAACTTATGCTACACAGAAAAGTGAATATGATAGGGGTTCTATGAAGAAAACAAAGGACACAGGACAAGGAACTTCAGCTTGAAGCACGTGTTTCCTACAATATCTTTGTGATTTAATTTCAGCCTACTTTCCTCAGATTTGGTTCAGAAAGGAAGCATACTCCTGCTATGAGGGGGAAATAGATGTTTTATTAACTATTTTTCTTTGATATGCCTTCTCAATCAATATATTTTTGTAAAAGTTAATAGGTGTTAGCTGGTTGATTGATACTGGCCATCCCTACAATAAATGAGATGAATTTCTAAACACTGTTCTTTAGTCCCCATGTCTTGTACGCATAGATATATATTTTCAAATCAATTTTGGGAAGACTTGCTTTGACAGAACTTTATTAAATATAATTTTTCTTGAAATCTGGGTTGTACCTTGAGCAAAATATTTAATTTTTATTGATCTTAGTTCCCTCATATAGAAAATGAAGAGGTGGAACTCAGAGAACTTTGAGATTCCTTATATCTCTTAATATATAAAGCTATAATTCTTAACATGTAATTCTGTAATTTATGTTTGCTATGGGCATAAGGGCCATAGTTTATCTCATAATCAATGAAATGATCCTATAATGGAAAGACACCTGGCCTTACATCACCTGGTTTGAGTCCTGGATCTGTCAAATAGTAGTTATTTGAAAAATTTCAAGTCACTTTGGCATCCATTTCTTTATCTCTACAATGGGAATAAAAATACTTCTGTCTAGTTCATAGAATTGTTGTGCGCACAAATAAATAAAATGAAGCACAGGAAAGTCTCTGAAGTGATACATAAATGCAAGAATTTTATCATTATCATAATCATCATTTTCAAGCTTACTTACACTTCATTCTTATTCAGAAAATCCTTTAGTAATAGACAAGAAACTGAGATTCAAAATTCAATTCGTTTCAACAAACATTTACCAAGTACTTACTATGTGCCAGACATCATGCTGGGTGGTGGAGATACAAATACAATAATAGAATAGAACCTGATTTTAAGAAGCTTACAGATTTAATGAAGGGTAAAGATATACACAAATCGCTATGAGACAAGGGAAAATGTATTGAGTGCAAAAGCAAGGAACCAGAAAAAAGGTGCTACGAGTTGTTTTGTTTTATTTTGTTTTGTCTTGTTTTTTTTTTTTTCTATCTTATCTTGAGTGTGAGATTTGAAAAAGCTTCATTGAATAAGTGACAGAATTGAGCCTTGGAAGAATGAACCACATTGTTCCATCAACTGATTGAAAACAGAGAAAATGGATATTTTTTTGTTTGTTTTTTAAATTCTGTTTTCTTTTTCTTTTTTTCTATTTAAAGGAGAAATGAACTCAATTTCAATTGTTGGGTTTTAGGTGCTACTGTTTCACCCTTCTAAAGATAGTGAATAAAAAGCTGAAAATAAGCAGACTATTATATTTTGTAGAAACAAATTGGAGGCAGATTTGGAAGTCAGTAGAATGGTGTGGATAACTAAAGTCATAGAAGAAGATCCTTAAAAGAGAAGATAACCAAAAGAAAACAAGAAGGTCAAGCACAAAAATTTGACTCTATTCACATTTAAGCAATGAGAGTAGGATGAGAAGAAAACACAAAACAAAGAAAGACCCTTAAGGAGATTGGGGAACCATAATGTCTATAGTGTTACAAAAGGCAAACATTCAAAAGGGCATGGGAAATAAGGTCAAATGATAGATACGTGCCATTAAGAGTGAGAATGGGAAATAAAAGCTTTTGGACTTAATGATTAAAAAGCCATTACTCATCTTGAAGGTATTCCTTTCAGTAAAATGGTATGAATGGAACTCAGGGTGTAAGGAGTAAGGAGAAAATGGATGAAGAAGAAATAAAAGCAACAAATGCAAACTAATATTTTTTGAAGTTTGGCATTGAGAGGAGAGAGATAAGGCAATACCTTCAGTAGATAGTGGGTTCAAGAAAGGACTTATGCTTTATTTTGGAACAGAGAAATAAAAATGCATGTTGAGGGAAAGAAGTCAGTGAAGAATAAGAGACTGAGATGTATGAGAAACAGGGAATAAAGGGAAGAACCAGGCCATGGAGGAGAGGACAGGATAGAATCAAAAATACTGATAAAATAAGTGGTTTTGAAAACTAGGACTACCTCAGAAGAAGAAAGGATGAAGAAGTATTTTGAAATACTTAGAGAAGATGATAAGGGAGTTAAGAAGTGCATTTTCTGTCTTCAGAGTAAAGTAGGACATGAGGTCATCTACTAAGAGAAAAGAGAGAAGGTGGACTTGAGTATTTGAATATAAAGAAAAGATATATAACAGCTGTTGTGGGGAATGTGACAAAGTCAGAGGGAAAAAATGGATGAATAAACAGATATCTAGCAGTGTGGGCCCAGTTTGGGGGAGTCAATGCAATCAACATGGCTGCATGATTGTCTCCATTAGCATTTGGATATGAGTCAGAACAGAGGAGGTGGATGGTAGGCGTTACCCAATATTAAAGACTTGTAATTTAAAAGTAGTGAAAAGTCAAGGGACAAGAGATTCAATAGCAGTGAAAAGAGCCTTTGTGAGGCAACTAATCCAGGAAAGGGTAAGGTATAGCATAATTATACTTATTCTCAGTTCTGTTGATCACTACCTAAATGACCTATAAGTCATTTTACTTTTCTAGGTCTCAATTTTTCTCACCCATAAAATGAGTAGATTGGGGAAATTTAAGGTCCTTTCTAATTCTATCATTTTCTGGATGAAATGAAGTAGAAATGACCTTTAATGAAAGTAAAGAGGGTTTTTTGGCACTAACTAGGCCAAATGGATGCTATAGTGGGAGATCAGGGATGATAAAAAAAGAAATAAAAAATTGATATTGGTAACTTGACAGTGTGAGGAAGAGTAAGGAATAGATGTTAGGAGTAAAGAAATACTAGAGTTTACTTGTTCCTATTTCACAATTTTGACCAGGCCTAAACTTCAAACCCATGATTGTAATTTTACTCCCATCATGTTTTTAACTAAATAATCAGGAATTTGAAATTGATGTAGTGACTTTTATCTATGGAACTCAAAGGATTTAAACTTGAATGTAGTTACTGAACTTTAAATAATTAAAGGGTGATTTTTTTCAGAGAGATGAAAATGGCAGCAAAATCAAGACAATGATGCCATTTAAAAGCACTGGATTTCATGTCAGAGAACTTGGTTTGATTTCTGGTTCGATAACTATGCGAGAAGTCTTGGGCAAGTCATATAATGTCTTGGTAGTGTGGGGAAGAGTAGGCAATTCAAGACAGAGAGTGAACTAGATGCTAGCTGAAGTTCTTCCCCTTCTACATCTAAGATCCTGTGAGAAAGACAATAGTCAAAGAATGTCAGTCCCTTTATGCCAGGGCTTCATAGAAAGTGTTTAATAAGTATTTGTCGAATTGTAAAGAGTATTAACTGATTGTGCATTAGATACTAAGCATTATACTATGTGTATCTCTCTTATTCCATGATGATACTACATCTTTTAGACAAGGTGGTCAGAACATTTTTTGTAGTCTGTTATAGATTGTGAATTCCTTTTCATAATATGTTTTTAAATACATAAAATAAAATCCATAAAATTACCAAGAACAATAATTATATTGAAATCATTACCATAGATGGGCATCTAGATGGATGTGGTGGATAGAATGTCAGTCTTGGAGACAAAAGACTCATTTTCTTGAATTAACCTCTGGCCCCAGACACTTACTAGCTGTGTGACTCTGGGCAAACCACCCAACTCTGTTTGCCTCAAGAGAAGGAAATAGTAAAACACTCGAGTATGTTTGCTAAGAAAACACCAGATATGGTCATAGAGAGTGAAACAGAAGTGATAAATGACTAAACAACAAGAAGTATTACAAGGAGGTAGCTGAGTGGTACAAGGAATAGAGCACCAGTCATGAAACCACTTGAATTCATGTTCTGCAACAGACACTCTGTGATGATGGGCAAATAATTTAATCTCTCTTTGCCTCAGTTTCCTCATCTGAAAATGGTAATAATAAAACCTTCTTCATGGTTGTTGTGAGGATTAAATGAAAAGATATTTGTACAGAGCTTTGAAGACATTAAAGCTCTTATTTAGATCTTACTATTTACCATCCATTATACTAAACATTGGGGATACAAAGAGCTCATCCGTTGCTCTATCCATTTGTAAGTTCTATATATGAAATTTGTAAAAGAAGGGAGTACAGTTGATGATGCCCAATGGACCTCTATCTTTAAAATGATATTAGGAATTACTATATCATCCCTGAGAGTTTTCTGAAACTCACTATACAGAATTATGATTTTCATGTTACACAACTTGAGTTTAAAGTCATGTAATTGAGGCAAGTCACTTTGTGGCCCTGTGTCTCAGTTCTCACCTCTGTGAAAATGGGTATAATAACCCTAGAGTGTATATCTCACAGAACTGTCATAAGATTAAAATAGGATCATAAATTTAAAGATTACTTTTAAATTAATACAATTTTATTTCTATGTAATATATGTATATTACATATATATACATATATATATATATATATAAAACAGAATATGTTATTATGAGTGACCAATTTGCATTGCCTTTGTTTCTCCAACTATCTAATGAGATATGCCCTCTTTTCAATTCTACCACCTGAGGAAATGCTATTAAAATCTCTTTTCTAAAGTACCAGGTAGTTCTTTGGCAGTGGAGAAGAGTCACAACTTCTTTTTTAGGGATAATAAGACAATGCCTTTTGTCTGAAGACATTTATCTTTTTCAAGTCAGGGATCCACATAATGGCCCCTTGGATATAAACAGTGATTAAGTCCATTTTTACAGATAAAGAATTCGAGACAAGTGAAAAAGGTTAAAAGCAACATGTAAGGAAAACATTGACAATCTAAATGCCCTATGATTTTCCAAGGTCTATTTTTTAAATCACAACTTTGTCTCCAAGTCCATAATCTGGTAGGGCTTTCAATGGGAAGATGGTTTCACAAAGTCAAAATAGGATCTTTTTTCCCCATCCATTATAGTATAATATTAGGGATGATTTTCAATTCCTTGGGCTGCCTGAGTGCCTCTCTGAATCCCATGATAAAACCTTAAAAATAAGAGCCAGAATGTCAGGCAAGTTGCTGCAATAACCCCCTGAGATGTTGGGAAGGGAATTTGCAGTCTTTACAAAGCACTTGAAGCATTTGCTTCTTTTGGGGGTGGGGGAAGCTAAAATCACAGAGCAGGTGTTTCTAACCATCTGGGTAACATGGTACAGAGCACACCTCCAAGATGAGACATTATACTTCCACTGCCATTCTGTTGTTTTTTTCCCTGCCAGGCCTTACCCAATGGAGTTTGCTTTATAGTAATAGAGATGCATTTCTCTATTCTAGCATTCCCTGACACCCCACAGTACAAATTATAATTAGGAAAGCACCAGAGGGGAAGGTGACAATTCGGTTGTCAATCCATGTGTATAAATCCCATTTCTATCAACAGAGGCAAAGCAAGCATATCACCCTCAGAATAGATACCTAAGGGACACTGTAGTTAGCTGGTTCACTGCCTTGAGAAGACAGAAAAGAAATCAGAACCATGACAACAACAGAAAGAACACAAAATTGAGCCCTCACACTGTGAATATTTTTACTGGCAACATACTCTTAATAATGGTATTGAATGAAGCAAAACAACTATCCTGGAGAGGACAATGATTTGGACTACCTGCAAACTCTTAAGTTAGTGCACTGCATGCTGGCCAGCTACCTGTTCATAGATAAGAGGTAGATAAGTATTCAAGAGGAATAAAATACGCAAAGACCATAATGTAAAGAGATTATGTTTGCAGATTGTGTCTTTCAAAACAATTCAAGCTTAGTGTTATCTATCCTCTCCTCATCTTTAGATTCCTAGATGATCAATTAATCATTTAACATTTATTAATTACCTACTATGTGACAGGTACTGCTAGATATATAAATAGAAGCCAAAGACAGTCGCTGCTGCTAAGGAGCTGACAACCTAATGGAGGGTATAATATAATATCTATGTCAACAATATTTCTTTTCTGTTCAGAACAGGCACAGTTCAAGCCTTTGATTTCACTGGTTTAGAATACTCTTCTTCTCCACCTCTCCTCCAGTATTTCAGATTGGCCTATAATTCATAGTTTTGGCAAAATACCTGGGGCATTAAGAGATTAAATAACTGGCTCATGGATTGAAAATGGTATTTCAATCTGAATATTTCTCCTTCTGAGGCTGGTTGTCCACTAACTAAAGTTGATCTGTCAATTATGTTTCAGTAGTCAATTCTTCAATAGAATTATAATCTTATCATTAGAAGTAATCTGGTCTGGGTGGAGATCTAAATCTTTTGCAGTGTCTTAGACCTTTCTACCTCTATTCCCTCTGAAACCTATGAACCCTATCTTTTCCTAAATGAATAAAATAAAATGCATCAGATTCACAAGGAAACTAATTCTATTAAAAATGATTATGAAGATATTTGAAAAACAAGTTGATAGGACTCTAGTTTAAGAATCCCCATTAGTGGATCAAGTGTTATATTTGAAAGCCTTGATTAAAAGCCACACTAACTCCTTCTCCCTTATTCTTGTTCAAGAACCAAGGGTGAAGGAAAAATGACAAGGAGAGCCAGAAGAAGGTACTCTCAGTGTCTTTTATTAGAGAGGGCAGGAATGACTCTCTGCTCTTTCCACACCACATCTGCTGCTCTCCCGGGTTTCATCTCCATAGACCAAGATGCCCCATGATGTCACACTCACCCGTTCCCTTCTTGCTTTTGTGTGTGTGTGTGTGTGTGTGTGTGTGTGTGTGTGTATGTATGTTGTCTCTCCCTTTTTGGATTATAATTTGATTGAGGGCAGGAAATATCTTTCAATTTGTTAAATGTATTTTAGCATAGTGATCAACACATAAAAGGAGACTGATATACATATACTCAAACTCACAACAATCTATATATGTTCAAAGACAGGATGGAGTCATATCTGATGAGATATATAGTTATATATCTATATATAGAGTCTCCTTCTTCAGTCATTGTTCAGTTGTTTGACTCTTTGTGAATCCATTTGTGGTTTTCTTGACAAAGAAACCATTTCCTTCTCAACTCATTTTATAGATGAGGAAATTGAGGCAAATAGGATTCAGTGACTTGCTGTATGCAAAAAAAAAATCTGAATCTGAAGCTGGATTTGAATTCTTGAAGTTGAGTCTTATTGGTTCTAAGTTTAGTGGAAGATACACACGTGCATGCATGCATATATACGAGTGTGTATAATTGTATATGTATATGCATGTGTGTATACATATATATATTTGTATATATGTCTTGTGTGCTTACACACAAAAAAATTATATATTTCACCAAGTCAGTTAACTTTTATAAACCTCAATTTTATACTATCAAATGGAAATAATATTACTGCTATTTTCATAGGGTTTTATCAAGGATCAAGAAAAGAATGCAAGAACTTTTGTAATTTTAAAGGAGCTATATACATGTAGACTACTATTATTATCTTTTAGTGACTGAACAAATTTTCCAAGATCATGAGTGATAAGTATCATTCAATCAGGGAAGATGCATGCATTTTTCATGACAGTTAAAACTGACTTTTTCCAGTTCTGCTCAAACTAATCAAAATAAAGGTGATCCTCAGAGTGAATGCATCCAACAATATTATATAGTGGAAAGAGTACTGAACTTGGAGTCTGAGAGACCCTCAGAAAGTGAGGTCTTGAGCAAATAGGCAATTCTCTCTGGGACTCAGTTTCCACATTTTTAAAAATGAGAAGCTAGGATTCATTTACCTTTAAGTGCCCTTCTAATTATAAATCTATGATCCTACTAATTCATCAGAATGCATATATATTTCATTTCAAAATATCTTTCTGATGGAAAATGAATATGACTCTTAAAAACATGTGAGTGAACAGGTTGTGAGGGTGTGAAGGGAGGTGGAGGGGGCAAGGTACATTTTAGTCATATATTTACCATTGACATATTCACTGACATGTCTTCTGATTTTGTAGTTGGGCTTTCAGTGAATCTAACAAATCTGAATCATCATAATCTTTATGTGTCATAAGAGGGGAAAATAGGTAGGCCCTTTCAAACATTTTTGTGAGTGGCTTCTTAATACTATCAACTTACTCTAAGTGCCTGTACTCAAGGTTAAGGAGATTTTCTCCCCAATTAAGTGCCTGCTAAGTGGTTATTTGCTGCTTTTATTACATGATTTCTATAAGGCTTAAAAGCTGTCATTTTTGAAAAGTAATTTGTGTATTAGGGCAGATATCTGCATTTTGCTTGGAAAGCAAGAAGATATTTTCTAAGTAAAATGTACATTAGGTAAAGAAAATGTTTCCCTTGCTGCTTTCAACAATGGGAAAATATTGACTTTGATATTTATGTTGCCAGCAGGTGCTTTCAAAGTACAGATGATAGGGACAATCTATAGGCAAATAAGGCAGTTACAAGCTTTGAAAATATTTCCATTATTACTTTCAGTCAAGAGTTAAGAGGGGGTCATCTTGATTAAGCCTGTAGTAGACACTGTGCCATTTTTATTTCTATAATGGTTGTATATATTGATGTCTACATATGAAATGGTAAAAGCTGAAATTTATATGGTACTTCAAGATTTACAAAATATTTATATTTATTATTTAATTTTAACTTCACTAGACCTATGTGGTAAATACTACAAGTTAATATTAGCCCATTTTTACTTATAAGTTAGTTGAGTCTGAATCTGGATAAGTTATCAAGGGTAAAATTTGAGCCCAGGTCTCTTAACTCTCACTCCGATGATTTTCCCACTATAATATTCCACTTCTCATTAGGATGAATAGATTAAAGAAATTCTGGACCGATTGTCTCCAACCTATCCCAGTTCAGGACCAAGATCTATGTGAAGTATCTGAGTGTTTTCCATTGGAGTACGGTTTAGATAGAAGACGTAAAAATGAGAATGGTTAAGGATCCTCAATGTCCTGTGCACCAATTCCAAGAATGAGAGATTTTGAAGAATTTGGTGCTATATTCCTGAATAAAAGAAGATTTATAACTACACATATTTTTTCACAAAAAGGAAGTAAAAGAGCAAAGTAATTAGCAAACAGTCCTTGTAAGCTTGTGAAAGACTTTGGAACAACCATAGAATATATCTAAAATTGACAGAATAGTAGATTGAGAATAAAAGGAAGGGAAAATGATTAGGATCCAAGAATTATTGAGACCTGGAAAAATTCTTAGAATTACTCTATTGAGGAAAATGAGAGCAAGAAAGAAATGTTGAGTGACTTTACTGAGATCATACAGGAAATAAGGTACAAAACTGGGATTCAAACTGAGGTCCTCCAACTGCAAATCCAGTCCTCTAACTTGCAGAGCAATGGATGATTGGGTAAAGGATATTCAAATATATCTTGGTCTTCACAAGAAATCTCTCCATAAAATGTAGGAATGAGATGAAAAGACTGAACAAGTCTTGGACAAGAGATAACAACAATGGTTATAAGAAAGATCAAAGACCAGGTCCAGAGAAACTGCAGAGGTCCTGGAAGCATTAGGGCTTGATCTACTGATTGGGGGTCAGTTTTGATTTTCAAAATCAAGTTTTGTGAGGAAGACACACCATTGTTTTGTACCTGAAGAGCTTGCTATAGCAGGCGGTGCCAGCTTACCTCTGCATCTTATGAATAGAGCTGGCAACTGACAAAGTGCCTTTGTGCTTCTCTATTAGCTCATTTCTAAATAACCATTGTGCCTTTGAAGATGTGCTAGAAATGAGCAATAACACCCATGCTAAGATGAATTATATCAGAAATGAGCCAGTTTTGAAAGGTAGCATTTAGAGTACAATAATATGACTTGTTCCTAATACAGTTATTTTTAAGTGATGATAATATACAGTTTCTCAAAAGGTTTTGTTGAGAACATACCAAATATGTTTCTTTGCTAGGTGTGGCTAACAACCTAATAAGCGGGTCGAATGTACAAGATGGAAAATTCCTAAGAAATCCAAAAGCATTTTAACTTATGGGAAAAGGGGAGGAAAACTCTGCTGACCACTCCTACCTTTGGATAGAGGCGCAATAGCCCATGATCTTGTACTTCTAGTTAAGGGCCAGATTTCTTAATTTTTGTATGTGCATGTGTATCATAGATGCCTTTGGCAGTCTGGCAAAATCTATAGATCCTGTCACAGAATAACATTTTAAAATAAATATGTAAAATAAAACACATCAGATTGCCAAGGTACCCGATTATATTGAAATGACAGTTACCACAATATTTGACCATCAAGCTGATGAACTGTAGGTTAAGAAGTAGGACAGTATGTACTGATGAAATGTGAGTAAAAGGCAGATTCAATCTTGCAGCATAATGAGATTTCCCAGTAAAGAGTTTCCTGGGGAAGGAAGGTGTGATGGAGAGGTTCAAAGAAGTCCAAAAGTAGTGCCCATGATAGGAAATGAGACCATATATAGACAACTAATAGAAATATGTAAGAGCAATATCCATTCCCCAGTAGATAAGTTCTCAACAGAAAAAAGTTTTCCAAAGAGAATTGCCAATTGTTAACAATCAAATGAATGCATACTCCAAATCACTTATACTAAGAGAAATGGGAATTAAAAGAAATCTGAGATTTTATTCCACATGCATCATATTGGCACAGATGACCAAAAAGTGGAAATAGAGAATTTACAAGGGGTTATGCAGAGATATGCACACTAATGCACTGCTGGAAAAGTTGTGAATTGGTGCACTCATTCAAAAAATGATTAGTAATTAAAGTGACTAAAAGCCACGTGCCTTTTGACCCAGAGATACTATTGTCAAATTTCATTGACTAAAGAGAGCAATAGTTTTTACTAAAAAATAGCCCATAGATACCAAAATATTTATCACAGAATGTTTTATAGAAGCAAAGAATGAGACTCAAAGAAAATGCTCAAGGATTTGGGGATGGCTAAAAAAATTATTCTTTGCAAATGAATATTATTGTGCTATAAGAAATGATGAATATGATTGATACAGAAGACAGGAAGATCCATATAAGTAAATGTAAAATGCAGTAATAAGTAGGAAAACAACATACACTATGTCTGCAACAATATAAATGAAAACTATCACAATAAAATGACTGAAACAGAATGATGGGATTTTATAATGACTGAACTTGTCTGTGAAGAAGAGATTTAAGAAGATAGCTCCCTCTTTTATTGTTTATGTATATATGTACACATTTTACAGAGTTGGAGGACAATGAATGTGGAATGCTATTTAGACTTTTTTGATATCTTGGTTAGTTTTGCTGAATCTTTAAAATTCTTTGTAATAAAAGATGACACTCTGGGAGGGATACACTAGAAAATGTTGATGTAAAAACAAAAACCATCAATAAAACTCTTAAAAATGTAAGCTTGAATTAAAGTGTACACCCAAAAGAATAAAAACTGTGGGAAGATTAGGGAGCATCTCACTTTTGTGTGTGTGTTTTCAGTGTCCAGAACAGTACTTGGCATAGAGTAGGCGTTTAACATTTCCTTACTTTATTGAATAAATGTTCAATATGACATTGTTAATTTCAAACTATAGAATCAGTTATATCCTGAAGGATATCAGAGTTACAAAAATATTCTACTAATGCAAAGCAAAACATTTAAGTGAAAAATTATTCACAACTATTTATTTTAAAACTTTGCTTCTTCTCATGCCCAGAAAGTACCATATAAAATTAGAGTTTGGCAGCTAGAGGAGTTTCAAGTCTACTTTATGATTTTATGTGTGCAAATTTCCTGTCTTCTAGAGACAATTTCAATTCCCCTAGCTCTAGTCAAAGCAAATACATTTTTTTCTTTTAAAGTATGTTGGTACATGAATATTTCAGTTACTGTTTACACCAGTGTTCTATCAGCTTTATAGCAGTCACTTTTTTCTTGAGTTCTCTTTCCAAAAGCCATGTATTTAAAATATCTCCATTTTTTTCCAAAACATTAGCAAGAAGACAGTTTATACTTGTTTACTTTATCTCTAAATCTGCTGATATTTATTTGCAGGACTCCGCAAAAAAAATCATCATTTGCTCCTTTAATGAAAACTTGCCATTGCTAGGCCATCTTCCAAGGGGAAAACGATATTAGATTAAAGCAAAGACAAATGTCACATAAATGAATTTTACAATGGAAAGAAATGAAATGTATAAATGGCAAGAACAAATAATTTTGAAATGTGAGCCATAAGCATAGTATCCTAAGGTATTGACTTAATTTCCCTCAACTGAATAAGTGTAATCTGTATTCATCAGAATAATGAAAACCAGAGTTGATATGAATATATTTCATACTTTACCTTAGCTAATCCAAATAAGAGATAAAGCTAGCAAGACCAATTGGGGGTCAACACCTTAAATTACAACATTTGGTTGATTTTAATGATTTCCAAACTCTGCTTAGACAATCTTAGGTACCTTTGAATTGAACATCATTTTGTAGATGAGGAAATTAAATATCTTAAAACTTAAGGGATTTGATTTGTCCAATATCAGTAAATAAAGAAGAGGGTCAGATGAATTCACCTCTTCTCACCCTGAATTCATTAATCATTACATTATACTGTACCTCTCTCCTCAGTCCTCTATAACTATCATAGAGAAAATTACAGGCCAGAGAAAAGACTTCTGAAGAGTCAAATATCAACCACATATGATTAACTTTGTAAGTAATTAATAAGATTTTATACTGCAAGAAGTGATACTTTGGGGACTTTAATTACTATCAAAGAGCTATTAAGTATCTCGGTCTATGTGCATACCCTTTGATCCAGCAGTGTCTCTACTGAGTCTACATCCCAAAGAGATCACAAAAGAAGGAAAATTACCCATATATGCAAAAATTTTCATAGCAGCCCTTTCTGTAGGGGCAAGAAACTAGAAATTGAGTGAATGCCCAGAAATTAGGTAATGGATGAATAAGTTATGATATATGAATGTAATGGAAAATTTCTGTTTTGTAAGGAATTGAGAAAAGCCTGGAGAAACTTATATGAACTGACACTAAGTGAAATGAGCAGAACCAAGAAATCAGCAACAAGATTATGTGATGATCAACTGTGCTGCACTTGGCTCATTTCAACAATGAGGTGATTCAAGGCAATTCCAATGATTTGTGATAGAAAGTGCCATCCACATCCAGGGAGAGAACTATGGAGATTGAATATGGATCAAAGCATAGTATTTTTTTGTTGTTTGCTTGTTTTTATGTTCTTTCTTGTGTTTTCCCCCTTTTGATCTGATTTTTCTTGTGAAGCATGACAAGTATGGAAATATATTTAGAAGAATTACATCTTTAACCTATACTGGATCACTTACTGTACTGGGGAAGGGGGAGGAGAGGCGAGAGGGTGAAAATTTTGGAACACAAAAGTTTTGCAAAGATGAATGTTAAAAGCTATCTTCACATGTATTTGGAAAAATAAAATATTATTTAAAAATATCTGAGTCTAGATTTGAACTCAGAAAGATTTGTGTCAGAAAAACTTAATAATTCTATCCAATGTCCCATCGAACTGCTCACATATTGACTTATAAAACCAATATTATCTCTGTTGTATTGCATTTTATTTTATTAATCATTTTCTAACTATATTTTATTTTGTTTCAGGCTATATTAGGGAATGGAGGCTTGGCTGCTGCTGAATGTATATTAGGCATCTCTACAAGAAGTCTACACTGCATCAATATTGAATAATAGAGTTACTGCTCTCTGAAGATACCACCAAGTTTCTGTTGGTTTAGGAGATGGGGAGAGTGATGTTTGGGTATAAGGTTATCTCATTGCATTCATTACTGCTAATGCTAGAACAAAGTTCAAACCTTCTTCTGAATCTGACAAGAATTATTACAACTATTGAGGCCAGGGAGGAGAGATGGAAATTGGATCAACAATTTAATAGGATCATTCAATGATAGCTAAAAGATCTTGAGAACATTAAACTCAAATTCCTTATTTTGTAGATAAGAAAATTGGGACCCCAGGATATTAAGAATTGTTTGCCTTATTCAGACAAGTTTAAATCCTGCTTCAACACAGGACTTAAACTTGAGCTTTCCTAGTTCAGTGTGTTTTCTTCTCTATATCATATTTAGTACTGAAAGTTTATGATAAGAAACTATTCCTATCAATACAGAGTGGCACTTGCTCTGCAACTTACATTTTTAGGGAGTTGCTTTACAAACTGCAATGGTAAGTGACTTTCCCAGGGTCATGTGACTGATTTGTAGCAGGGGCAACACTTGACCTTCCTGACTTTGAAGCTTACCACCTTTATCCAAGATGCTATATTAGTTCCCATATAAATGCCAGCTATGATTGTCTATTAATACCATATTATACAAAAAGGATATGGGTCAGTAAAATAGAATGCTTCTGATCAGTTTCTCACTTTTGATACTTCCTTGGAACTGTGATTTCATATATATTGGTATCTCATTCAAAGGTGTAAATCACAACCCAGTCACACATTATTGATATCAGGTGGGAAAATTATCTAATAATGAGATATTTCTGCAAGTAGATTGGATTTTCTGGGCATGTAGTTGCTTCTCCATTATTGGAAGAGGCCTTCAAGCAGAGACTAGATGACAACTTGTTATGTTTGTTATAGTGGGGATTAATTTTCAAGTAGAAGTTAGAATAAATTGCCTCTGAGATCTCTTTTTACTCTCAAATTCTGTCTATTCTCTTCCTCTGTGACTAGTACATCTTTCTGACGTAAATTATTTGCAGAGGTCTACTAAACACATCATTAATTTCTTTCTACATGTTTTTATATTGAATCTCAGTGGAGAAACTGGAATATCTCTAAATAGCTGACCTCTCTGTAGATACACTCTATTTTGTTGATGTCTTTTATAAATCTTAAATGGCAAAATTGTACAGCCAACATATACTCAACTAGCATCTCCCCATTGTCCTTTACATGGCCACTGCCTTAATTCATTGGTTATTATGGTATTTTGTTACTTTCATCAACATAATATAACCAGAATATATAATATTTACAGAATTCAAAGTTTTCAAAACACTTTAAAATTAATTTGATTCTCATAACTCTGATACTAATGTTATATCCATTTTAGTTATGAGGAAACAGATACATTAAGTGACTTATGCAGTATCATATACCTCCCAAATGTCTGAAGATGAAATTTAATTCAATTTAATTAAATTAACTTAAATCTAGCCTCAGAATACTAGTTATGTGACCCAGGACAAATCACTTAACCTTGTTTGCTTTAGTTTTCTCATCTGTAAAAAGAGCTGATGAAAGAAATGGAATACAAGTCTAATATCTTTGCCAAGAAAACCCCAAATTGGTCATAAAGAGTTGGACACAACTGAAAACTGATTGGACAACAACAATAACAAATGTATGCATACATTTCAATTTAAACAGGATCAAGAAGACTCCAGCTTCAGCACTCTATCCATTGTACTATGCAATTGAAGAAGAAATGTGGCTACAAAGGACATAGACCTTTGTGTTAGAAAAAAGATTAAAATCATTTAAGGTAGATTATAATTTCACAAATCTTATTTTTTTGTTTAAACAGTCAAAATAGGAATTTACTAATTACATAAAAAAGGAGGAAAGAAGAGAAGTTTTGAATGTTTATTTTTAATCTCTAGCAGACTCCAGATGTTATTTGGACTATTGAACTTTCAGTTACATCTTAATAGATGGGAAGAAATGGGAGTTTGCCAATAATTTTTATCATGTTGGCTCTCATTTCATTTTCATTGAAAGAGTGAATAAGACACCTGAAGATGACTTCGCAAGGTTTCATAGTTCACTCAATTTCCCTGTAGCAAAGCAGTACAGAAATAATATGAAAACAGACATTGATCCCATTCTTATAGATCTCTGGGAAACAAGAAAGAAAAAATTTTCTTCCCTCATAATTTCTAGTGACTTGTAAGCTTTAGGGAGAAGTAATTTTTTATATATTTTTTCTGAAAAATTATAAAAAAAAGATGAGATGAAACAGATGTGGACAAACTTTCTTATACACACACACATACACACATACTGTAATCACATATAAGCACAGTGTTATTGTTTGGATTGTGATGATTCCTAGTTAGTATAAATAGCAATTGTTTCTGTTTTGGCCAGAAATCATCAGGGACTTCCCCTGCAGATTGATTTTTTTAAAGATAAAGTGACCACTTTTTGCCTCTTTTTTTTTTTAACCTAACCTTAATCACAGAATGGGTGTTGCTAGAGACCTGAGAAAGATCTTAGCTTAAAATGTCTAAAGTGTCTCTGGGATCATTTCTACTCATCTATTAAATAAATGAAAGAAAAAGTGGACTGTCAGTTAAGAAACCCAGGTCCTAGACTTTGTTCTGCAATTATTAGGGCTCTATTAAATCACAACCTCTTTGGACTTCAGTTTCCTCCTTTGCAAAAGGAGGTAGTTAGACAAATTAGTCTCCAGTATCTTTTGTCCATCTTTAGTTTTGTTTAAAAAACAAAACAAGTCCACCACTCTTTCTTCATATATATGTGTATATATGTATATCTTTATATACATATACATATATAAATGTATGGATATATGTGTAGTTATATATTTATTGAGGGAAGCTAGGTGGTAGAATGGATAGAGAATTAGGCCTGGAGTCAGAAAGACTCATCTTCCTGGGTTCAAATCCAGGCTCATACACTAAAAGTTGTGTAATCCTGGACAAATCACTTCATCTTGTTTGCCTTATTTTCATCATCTATAAAATTAAATGGAGAAGGAAATGCCATACCACTCCAATGTGTTTGCCAAGAAAACCCCAAATCAGTCCATGAAGAATTAGACACAATTGAAAAAATAAATAACAACAACAAAAATATATATCTATATATCTATATCTATATACCTATACATAGTAGGGGATGATAAAATAATTAAGATTCTTTTTAGTTTAATGTAGCCTAACAAAAAATTGTTCAATTCAAATAGTCTCTACCTCTTTGAGACTGTACATAATCTAAAAACTTTCTTCCTTTTAGAAACAGTTTTGTCCATTTTGTTAATAACAGAAACACTTTCTTATTATATCTTTTCAAAAATCATGGAGAAAGAAAAAGGAAACAACAGATATTATAGTTCAGTACTTCCTCTTTAATATTTGAAGCACATTCTGTGGCCCTGATTGATTTTCTACATTTTGTCAAGCATACTTTACTGGATATGGAATCCATCATGTAATGAATAAGAGTACCCAAAAATATAGGGAAAAGTTTGAGATCAACATCAACAGGTGAGTGCCAGGGATTTCTTTCATCTTAGTCTCCAAGGAAAAATGCAATGCTCATGCTTTATTCTTGTTGCCACTTTCTTCCTTTGGAATTCTCCCTATATGGGGGGGGGGCAAGAGCCCAGATGGCGAACTGCAGAGAACGTTTTCTGTGAGCTCCTTAGACCTTCCCTCAGACCCAGACAAATTAAGCCTCCAAACTGGTACGGGAGTGAGGGCTCCACCAAACACTTGGACTACAACACACTTCTATCAACAATCTACCTTGAAAAAACTTGGGAGAAGGTTAGCTTCAGGGGAAATTGGCCCCTGGCTGCAATCAGACGCCAGTGCACAGGGGCGGAAGTTGGGCTGCTACAGAGGCGGATTTTAGGCACCCAGGAAGCCCCCAGGACACGCCTGAGCCACTTTGCTCTGCTTGCGGGCAGGTGCTTTGCCAGATCTGCCTTTGGTAAAGGGTGGATTGAGAGTAGCTGAAATCGTGGTCCTAGTGCGGATCTAGCCCGACCATTCTCAGACCAGAAGTCAACTGGGCAAACTACCCCAGGGCAAATTGAAACTGCAGTAGTACTAACTGCTGGTGACTGATACCTCAGCTGAAAACCATGAGTAAGAAGCAGAAGAGAGCTCTCACCATAGACAGTTTTTACGGAAAGGAAATAGAGAAGTCCCCAGATCCTGAGATTCTGAAAACAATTCCAGAAGAATCCACAAAGGTGGACTTAAACTGGTCTCCCTTTCAGAAGGCTTACCTGGAAGATT